>PVIW01000322.1:312986-578361 GCA_004026585.1 Noctilio leporinus | reverse complement strand
GGAAACAGGCTTGCTTCGGGGGGGGGGTGTGTGTGTGTGTGTGTGTGCCTTCAGGAAACAAAGGCTTGCTTCGGGGTGTGTGTGTGTGTACACGTACATGTGCTCAAGTGAAAATGCAGTGCACTCTGAGGAATGGGATAAATCGGCTTATCCAGAACATAAACGTATTTTTGTGACCTCAACCCCGTTATATAAATAATGTAAATCAAAGGCTTAGAATGAAAATGGAGTCTTAGTTTGGAGGCATACAGTATTTTCCCTTCTGCCCTTTGCAGACGCCAAGGTTTTGGCTGGGGCCCTGGAGGAAAGGCCTCAGTCGGAGAGGGAAGGGGAGCGCGCCGACCTGCCGCTGGCCGGGCTGGAGAAGGTGAAGGGCTCCTTGTCCTTCTCTTTACTCTCGTGCTTGTGCTTGTGCTTGTGCTTGTGTTTGTGCTTCTTCTTCTTCTTCTTGTGCTCGTGGTGGTGGTGGTGGTGGTGCTCGCCGTGCTTGGAGGACGCTGATTCCTTAGAAAACGCGGCAAGGGGGGCGGCGGGAACGGGGTGCAGGCTCATCTCCAGAGGGGCCGGCTCTTTACCTTCAAGATGAGAAACACCCAATGAGTGCTTGCCGAAAACCAGGCAAGTGGGACGAGAGGAAGAGGGAGCTTGTGCCAGCAGAGCAGGGAGGGGGCCCTGAGCGCTTGTTATTCATGGGAACAAACAGGAGGAGCAGCAGCATCCAAGTAAGTACACGCAGTAAGTTCTCAGCTCGGTGGCCAGGAAGCTACACACATTAGGACATGTCCCAGTGTGCTAGCGAGACATTTTCTAAAAAGTAACATTTAATCTTTTCAAGTACTGAGAAGAGGCAGAAATGTTCCACTTGTGTTATAGGCTGAGACCCACGCAGGCGATGGAAACACAGCTCCTTTCACTAGTTGTGCTGTAGGCCCTGGGGCGGGAGAGGGCGGCAGCGATGACGCATGCGGCCATGCTACACGAAGGACCCACAAGGACAGCTCAACCAAAATCCCAATTTCTACAGGTCTTTAAGGTAACGTCTAGGAGTAGGCAAAGCCAACTCTTTGGTAAGTATATTTAGCATACTTAGGGCAGAGTAGAGAGAGAATGTCTCCACTTAACAGTAAGACTAGTGTCATTAAAAACGAAACCTGAGACTTAAGAGACCTGTGCTCTAGAATAGGTTCTGCCGCTAGCCTTCAGTATGCATTTTCTTCTCCCTCTCCCCTGAAAAATGGAGCAAGGGTCTTTGAAAGTTAACACTGTGTCAGGCTAGGAATCTACAGTAGTTTTCAGACTCCAGTGTCTAAGGATTGCTTCTCCCTGGCCCAATCATCCTCAAGCCATTCCCGGAGAACAAAGTGCCCCACAGTATCCCTAGGTTAAGGTGTTCGTTCACCTGAAGCCAGCTAAGAAACAAGCCTAGGAATCATCTCAGGTCCCTTCCCAGAGCTGACTGGTTATGCAATCATGCTGATTCTCCTCACTATCTCTTAAGCTCCCCTTTCCCCAGTGCTGTCTGCAAGCGTGTTAATTTTGACCATCTCACCTCATCTGGATCATACAGTACTTGTCTCCTATGATGTGGTTTCTTGCCCTAAAGTGTCTCCTACTTAAATCCACACTTGGCACAGCTGCGCAGCACTGGCTCTCAACCAGGGGCACTGTTGCCCTCAAGGGTTTATTTGGCAATGGCTGGACACACCGTAGCTGCTGTCCCTGGGCAGGGCTGGGGGAGGAAGTGTTACTGGCATTCTGTAGGTGGAGGCTAGGGACAGAGCAGCCTCCATTCTTTGCTGAGAAACAGCAAAGATTTCTCATGGCCGACATGCCAGTCAGTGTTCGGTCCGGGAGACCCTGCAGCATCGTGATCTCCCTTAAAACAGAGCTGACCATAATAACGTGCTTAAAAATTTGGTGAGTTCTAATGACAGAATGAAAGCCAAGCTTCTTGAACTTCAGTGAAAGTTTCTGAAAAAATATATTTTTGTTCCACGGCTCCTTTCTACACACTCTGGGCTAGTCCTTCATCACTGTGCATCTGCAGACGCCATCGCCAAGGCTGGAATGCCCTGCCCTTTTTTATTGTCTGATTCACACACCCATTCAACAAATATCAGGAACAACATGGCAACTGGAGAAAACAGTGATGAACCTGACAGACCTGAGTCCTCCTGCAGCTTACAAACTAGCAAAGAAAAAAAATTGAGTAACTACATCAAAGTAATAGAAAGATAAAACATGGCGTGAAATGGGAGCACAACAGGCGGCTTAAAGCAGTTGGGGGTGGAGGTTGGGCACAATCAGAGCCAAGGTCTCCATCAAGTCACGTGGAAGCTAACCTACAGTCAGGGAAGGGGAAAGGAAAACACCATTTTAGGCTCTTGAATAATTTAAAATTCAGCTCCAATGTTACTTCTTTGGGAACCTCTCCCCAAAATGGACCCTCCCCTCAATATCAGTTCTTTCATATTCCCACAACGTGACGCAGGTGAGGGACCGAGGGCACAGAGAAACGACTTGCTCGGAATCTGTACTCGTACCCGCCCGCCCGCACGGAGCCGGCGCCCCACAGCCCGTCTTTCACTTCTGGGCTCCGTTCCGGAGACTGGCAGGCTGTCCTTCTCACCTCTGCACCCCAGCGTGCCACACGAGCCGCCTCCCCCTCCCCCACCTCCTCCTGCTGGTGCTTGCTAAACAAATGAATTGCTGTATCAGAATGATGTAACTGCTGCGTTTCTTCTTAAAGCGAAGTTCAGATGAACGTGGGCCAACGAAACGCAGCGGAAGGCCACGGACTTGAAGGCAGAGGGGTAAAGCGCAGAAACTACCCCAGGTCGTCCCAATGGTGCTGGGTGACTCCTCCCTGTTCGCCAGGCACTGTTCGATTTTTGGCGCAAGTGAACAAGTCAAAGTTCCTGCTACCAAAAAATGACACATTTTATATTCGTCAGTTTTTGGTAAAGCTAACACTAATAATGATGCATTATTTACATATAGAAGCAAGTTTAGGGATCTGTATCTTTTGCAATAATTAGTACCCAAATATTCTTCAAATTACGAAAAAATTGGGAAGATAGCTGATTTACAGTGAAACATACCACTGTATCAATAATTTTCAACTGGTTAATTTTAAAAATATGCAATACCTGACTATTTATGGGGGCACTGACTATTTTTCCCCTTAGTGAAATGAAAAAAATGATGACCACCAACATAACAATAGCTGTTAATGCTGTCTGATGTGAATAAATCAAAATTATACTTTCTCCCCCCTGTCAGATGGGCAGAAAACACATTTTTTTGATGTGTCCCAGAATTTTAGTAGTTTATATGGGTCATGAGATGAAAGTGGTTGAAAATGCTGATCTACATGACTTTCATTTTAAATAAGTGACATGAATATGGTCACAGTTCTATACAATTAAGTATGTAGTTCCATAGCAAATGGATCCATAGTCGGGTGATGAGGAGAGGTAATAAGAGACTTGAAAACCTCAGGAACAAATTTCTTTAGGACCTGCCTCACTATTTAGTCAGTCTACTATCAACAGACTGCGGCTTTCCAACTGGCTGTCTACAGTGCTGGGAGCTGGGGTCCTCTTCGACACGGAGCGAAGTCTCATCAGCTGGCCCTCAACACCTGCCAAGCTACTTGGGCTGCAGAAAAGCCAACAGTTACGCTGGAAAATGCACTTTCCAGCAGCGGTAACTGCCAAATGGACAACAGAGTGTGCTCTTTTCCAAGGAACACTTATACATGCTTCAAAAGCACACATTTCTTGTCTAGCGATCTTATACTTTGCATTAGAAATGTATTACTTGATTATGTACCTTAAATTTCTCTTCATCTGTAGTAAGTCTTATTATGAAGATGATGGCTAGCTAATCCAAGGATAAAACTGTTAGGAACCAGGGCTCCTAAGAACAAACAGCTCATTGCAGGCCTGGGCAGGTAATTTACAAGATGAATCTGATATAACCAGGTAGAACAGTCCTTTCAATGGGCTCGAGAGTTAACTTTTCTTGCTGTTCAAAGGTGGGACACTTTGAATGTTGATGAGGATAATTACTGCAATAGACTGGAAGTGATTAATCATCATACTGGAGGATGATTCATTATTTTGAAAATTATTACATAAATAGAATCAAGCCTTTATCTTTTTCCCATATGACCTAAACTACTGGAAAATAACAAGTGAAGAGAATTTAGCTTTATGAAAATAATCCAATTTATAAATAAAAATGGAAACATAAATTAGAATATTACCATCTTACAACTCTCAGAGTTAATGAATCTAAGCCTTCAACATCTCAGTGACTAAACTCACAAAAAAGCCAACCAGACATTGTATGCATCCAGACTGAAGAACACTCCACTACCTATAAACCTGTGACGCTTCTAGACACAGCTACAAATTCACAGAAATAGAGGACTCTACCACATTAGTTACACCAAGGGAGATAATTAACAAACTACAGATGAAAAGTCTGGTTTCTTGAACAAATACATTGTAAAGGGTGGGGTGGGGGGTTGAGATAAAAAGATCAACTGAAAACTTTAAAAAATTTATAAAGATGTAAAGGATATATCGGCCAGTTGCAACATGGGGGCCTATATGAACACTGATTCAAACAAACGTATTATTAAAAACAAAAGTAATGGCATTTATGAGTCATTAAAATTTAGACAATGACTCATTTAATGATACAAAAATGTTTAAAGTATATTACCATGGTTATAACTTTTTGAAGTCCTTATCTTTTAGAAATATATACTAAATTATTTTTTTTAAGTTTATTTTTTATTGTATTGTTTCCCATTACCATTTATCCACCTAATACCCTCTCTACCGCCACCTCTCTCCTCCCTGCACACTAAATTATTTTAAAAGATGATATGTGGGATTTATTTCAAAATAATTCAGAAGGGTGGAAACGGGTAAGGGTATAGATTAGGGATTCATTATGCTCATCTGACCATTTCAGTTTTCCATAATAAAACATTTTTTAAAGGAGAAGGCAATATGGCTCTATCCATGAAAATAGAGATGCCCGTATTCTTTGAGAAAGTTCATTTCCAGAGATTTACCCCACCCATGTACAAAGACATATTCTATATTCATTAAACAAGTATTTGTTAACAATAGTACATCTGACAAAACCTAATGTTATTCTATCACTACCATCACCTTTAGCTCTTAATGTTTTCATTTATTAGAGACGATAAATATTTGTTTGCTTGATCTCTATCTTTCCTAACTTTTGCCAGGTCTAATCCAAGGTGACAAGAAAGTGTGTGAATTGTATGTATTAACAGTCAGACTTGGGACACATATGAGTTTACTTTCATGCTAGCATAAGAAGGTTGTCTCCACTGGGAAAAAATGCATGTATTACCATCCTCAACACAAACATTTACACACATAATTTCACATATGATTGCAGTGGCCTATAAGAAGCCTGGGAACTTGAGGCCCACTCATTTTTAAGTTAATTAATGCCCATTCAGTGACCTGAAATATATGTCTCTATTGCAGAATAGCAGGTATAGCAGAGAAAGCGTATATATACATATATACACACACACATACATTCACATTATAATTTTCTACTTCATGTTGCACAGAAAGAATAAAACAGATGTTCAGTTTTGTTATTCTACCCAACACAGAATCTTTTCTAGAGACCTATGAACTATGGGTAAGAGTTTGCTGCAGTCAATTTAACAAATGCAAAACAAACAGAAAGCCCAATATGGAAGTTTTCCAGCCCATCAATGAAAGTGCTGAGATCAGACAGTGAGTAATCTGCTATCTATTAAATTCACTCATGTTAGGTATAAGTTTAAATTTCATACAAAACTGCAGTTTCTATTAGAAGAATTGTTAAGTCTGTTCTTGGGATTCTTTAGATCACTACAAAAAAATAATAATAAAGTGTAGAATTACGTCATTAAAATTTAGCAAAAAAAAAAAAAAGAAAAAAAAGCCAAGTCTGTTTTCCATACCAGAGTTTCAAAAGAAAGAACTGTAGGGCTCTCAAGTGCTCTGGGTTTTGGTTGAAAGGATTTCACGCATCAGAACAGTGCTTTGCTGACTTAAGCAAGGCATTATGCATGCTGCAGACCCAGCTAGGCAGCTGCAGGATTCTCCTTTCCTCCCCACGGAAACCACCCACCCACCGGGGATTCCCCTCTGCTTCTGCTCCTGCTCCTCCTCTCTGCTTCATCCCACAACACTCAGCAGCTGCCCAGAGGCAACAGGAGGCAACAGAAGACGTGTATACTGAACCAAACACCAGGGGAACCAGAAGCCCTCTCTCCAAATCCCCTTCCTTACCTCAGGAGAGGGAAAAGAAATAGTGCAAAGTAATGAAGAAAAACACTCCTGCCACTTCTCCTTTCTTATCCCAAATGGCTTAACCTACCACACACATATATATATCATCCTCACTCTGAAATATTCTCCTATCATGTGCAAGAAAAATAGCAAGAAAGGTTAAAGAGTGTAAACCATGACGACCTTGAAAGTATCCAGCTCTTCTTTATGACCTTACCCCTCACTCTTTTTCTACTCCTCCCAGGTGACACCTGCAGTACAGTCCAGTTCTCAACTGTCACCTGGCTTGCTGGCTCTCAGGACCCACCTCAGACACCATTTCAGCTCATGAATCAAGGAAATGGTCTAAACTCAAAAGCCTTGGACCTAAGGAGACAGCATGATTGACTAAACAGACTACCAGGTGCAAAAAGAAAAAAAATGTAATCAACGAAATAGCACATCCCTATCTAAAAGGGCCTCTCACTTAATTCTTCACCAAGAAAAGCTGGAAATCCAGATTTTTATGTGTAATCTCTTCATTTTTAGTCAAATACAAAAAATTTTGTAAGACTTAGGACCAAATAAAAAATGCCTCAGTTGAATGAAATGAGTAGGGCTAAAAAGCTAAAACAACGAACAATAAAACCCATTTGTGAACTTGAACCTAGGATCCCTAAGACTTATGAGAAGGCTCAGCTTCCGCTTCCACTGTGCCTTTCAAGCTGCCTTTCCTGTACCCCCCTACGCTCAACCCCAGGCCAAGAAGACCCACAGGAGACCCCTGGCTCCTGCTGGGAGGCAGGAAGAGAGGAAGTTCCAGCTTTACTGCCAACCTCACTTGGGTCAGGTTAAAGCTGTGCTTGTCATTTTGAAAAGCAGAGCTGAAACTGCCCCTTCTCTCAGGAACATCATTACACACAGTGGCTAGGTTTGGGAAAGTTATTTATCAACTATAAAATAATGTCTACTGGAAAACTGTATTTAGATCCCCAAATTAATACATGTAGATAGATATAAGCCTTTGGAACACTATCATTTGTGAAATGAAGGTTTTCTAAATTCTAACATCATTAAATTTCAAGACTTGCTCGGTAGTCACAGGATAGAGAACAGCATAAATAATTTAAAGAAATTACAAAGGCATGTTAAAGAATATATTCAAAATTTAAGTTTTATAGATCGGTCTATAAATAATATAATGGTACACATTTTATCTCAAGACATAAAAGGGTGCAACACTAACAGCAATTGAATGAGAATGTTCACACTTTCCTCTTCCCCACCACTTCCCCTCTATCTCCTCCCCAGTCTCCCCACGTGATGCCTCGAGAATCTAAGTCAGTAAGGAGAGATTCCCAGAAAAGTAAGGAATACGTTTCTAAAGAAACATGGCACAGTCATACATACGAAAGCACACTGTTGGGCACAAAAAGGTGTTAAGATTTGCTTCTACATAGGTTAGTGTGCCACATTGCTGAGAACCAAACAAATGTATTCAGGTTATTTTCTGGAAGAGGGATTTAGTTGACTGTTGAAATTCAGACAGTATTTATTTATTGAAGGCATAAAAGGCAGGCAGGAGCATCACTCTCAAGCTGTATCAAGAGGTTTGCAACACCCTAAGTTTTATAAATTTTAAAAATGTAAAAAACTTTACATGTCTCATAAAATTTTAGTAAGTGCAATGACAATAAAGTAAAATTATACCAAAGCAAACAAAACAAACTCTCATGACCCAAGAGAATACAAAACCATCAAGGGTTAAAAACATGTCATAATTCACTTGTCAAAGTAAGTGCTCAAGTCTCCAGCTAATTTTTCTGAAATGTATTTGTGAACCTGCTATAATAAATGCATAAAGCAAACAAAGAGATATAAAGCACCCAACAGTCTTGGGTTAAAGCACTAAAATATTTTGAGGTATGCCTTTTGTTTGAAGTCTCCTCTTTAATCACATTTTGTTTCCTAAACACCTCAAATCAATAAAGTTACTCTTTTGTTTATATCATAAAAACATGGTTTACAAAGGCAAAACCCACTCATTGAAATTTTAAAGCCAGATTAATGACTTTTGGAAAAACTATTCATTAAAAATTATTTGACTAGCCCTGGCTGGTGGCACAGTGGATAACGTGCTGGCCTGTGAACCCAAGGGTCATTGGCTCTATTCCCAGCCAGGGCACATGGCCAGGTTGCAAGCCAGGTCTCCAACCAGGTCTATGGCTGGAGGTAAGTTGAAAGGCAACCATATAATAAATAAAAAATAATAATTAAAAAATAAAAATAAAAATGATTTGGCTTACGTATCTTGTTTTTACTCCCAGTTCCTCCAAAACTTGAAGGCTGAATCCTCCATCAGCATCAACTGTTTACTCTTTATTTAGATTATAATCTTCTCTTTTCAAGCAGAGTAAGCAGAAAACCACGTGAAATAGGATAGGTAATAAATATATCTAAACTGAATTACCTCTCATAAATGAGCCCGATTAGTATAAAATAACTTTCTATTATTTCCAAATTTTACAAAAGAGCAGTAAATTACTTTTGAAATAGTAAAAAGTCTAATTTAAAAATCTTTATGTCAGGTACTTTATGTCAGGTCAATGTGTTGCAGACAAAGCAAGTCCTCAGATCTACACGGTTTTTTAATGTATTTTTTAAGTTATTAAAGAAATTTTATGTTGTCCAACTGAAACTAAATAAGACTGAATGTGAAGAAAAAAAGAGATCATGAAGTTTAGAGAATTGACTTGAGCAGATGTAACAGCCATAGTTTCACCTGTCCCCTTCCGTGCAAGCTCCATCCCCCACTGGGGTTTGGCGGCGGGCGCATCGCTGGCGGGTGAGTGCTGCGGCATTAACCCAGCCCGGAAGCTCGCTGGCCGATACTTCGAGAGCCCTAAAATGCCAAAGAAGGAGAAGATAAGCTAATTTCTTTGTTTTCCAAAAGGAAATAAAAAAGTCTGACAGATTTTTATAAGCTAACCTTTAAACCAGAAGCAGTTCCACAATAAAATTCTAATAATAAGAGTACAGTTTTTATAGCTGATACCATTTGATTTAACCCTTTGTCATGGTTCTCAGACTTAAGTCTGAGAACACACAGTTAAGAAAGACAGAAGTTTGCTGCCCTGCTGAACATACAAAATGGATTCTATATTCTGGGGCAGAAACCAGGTCATATTTCTTATTATTTACAAAGAATTTTACAATATAGTAAAGACTGCCAGCTTCCCTCCTCCCAATTTGCTAATTAAGACTATTATACTACTTACTCCATATTTAAAGTAATTGAGTGGTTACAGAAGATATTTAAAATAGGAAGTGTTTTAATGGTATAAAAGAACAGCACTGTAGTGGGTATCAGGAGACCCAGGTTCTGATTCCATATTATCAACAAATAAGATACATAAACCAGGGAAAAACATTTATCTCTTTGTGTCTCAATTCCTCCATTTGTCACATGGAAAAGTTTTAAGATTTGGGTCTTGCCCTGAGTTGGCTATTAATGGACATGTCCTTTAGGGCAAGTCGTCTGATATCTCTCTGCTAAGTTTACTTACCTGTAAAATGGACAGAATATATAAATAATTGTTAAGACCTCTTACAATTATAAAAGCCAAATAATAAGTTTTCAAATATATCTTGGGTCACATCCTACCTGAAGTTAGTTCTCAAATTCTATAGCTCATTCTAGATTCTAGACAGTGAAAAATAGTCTAGGTCTCATAATTACAATTAAACAGAAAGCCAAAGAAAAGAAATATAAAGCAGACCAAGGTGGTAAGAGGAAGTTTACCAAAATGTAACATGTAAGAAACAAACTCATTCAAATGTAAATATCATAAAATAAAATCAGCATGAGATATAAATAAGATTTTCCAATTAAAAAAACAAAGTGCTCAGAAAAAAGTTGTGATTTTTAGATTACTTTAATTACTTTAAAGTAATCTTCTAGGTTATTATATTTATGATAATGAAATAATACTATGATAGACAAAAATATAATAAGTGAAACAATAAATTACACCTTATGTATCAATATGAATTTCAGAAGCAAAATGTTGAGTGAAAAAAACAAGTAATATCAAGTATCATACCATTTTCAAAAAATTCAAAAAATGTGACCAAAGGTATAATCATGTTTCTATGTTTTACACTATCAAAAAAAGCAGAAAGATCAAGAAAAATAAAAATAAAATCAAGACAGTATTTACTTGTAGTGCAAAGGAAGTGAACAGACTCAGGGAAGGTGCAGAGGAAATGGCCGTGGCATGGAGTAAAATACAGATGTTAAGGTGGGTGGCAGGTTCACATTTTTTTAAAAATTATAATCTATAACTTACATGAAAGTTGTATCAAACTTTATTTCTGAAATTAAAAAATGCTGATGATATAAACTAGGTGTAATCTCTTCAAAAAGTATTATGGCACTATATATCAAGAGCTAAGACAATCTGAAGGGAAGTCTCAATTCACCAACAATATATTTTTGGGAATTTATCCAAAGGACATAATTTGATAAAAAAGAAACAAAAGCCTTTGTATGAAGAAATGCAGTGCAGAATTACCTGTAACAAACAAAAATCAAAAATACCTAAATGCCCACCAACAGGGAAATAATAAGGTAATTTTTAGTACATCAACTCAATACTGTTTCAGATATTTTCAAAAGGAAAGATTATGTTTGAAAGATGCATGCAAAAATCTATGATATGATATTAAGTGAAACAGGCAGGCAATAAAGAGGAAATAGTTGCATTTTGAGCAGCATTAACTTTAATTTGAAATATAACCATGGTTACATTATTAAAAACAAATTCTAACATTTTATTTTAACTTTTAGGTTAAGCCTAGGAAGAGCAAGAGAGAGAAAATTGAAGCTTTAGAAGGAATCTTACGTTTTTTCAAAAAAAGGAAATCCAGAAGTATAAATAAGCCAAATATTAAAAAATATAAAAATGAAAAATGAAACCTTTTTTTCTTTATTCCTTTGCTCATGTGTGTTATAATCTGATACAATCTAATCTTTTATTTTATACCAACTACTTTTAAACTTTATAGTGGTTGCTCACTTAAAAATAAAGCAAGCCCTGGCCGGGTGGCTTAACAGATTGGAGCATTGACTCCTACACCAAAAGGCTGTGGATTCAATCACCAGTCAGGGCACATACCTAGGATGCAGCTTTGATCCCTGATCAGAGCATGTACAGGAGGCAACCGATCAATGGTTCTTTCTCACATTAATGTTTCTTTCTCTGTCTTGCTCCCTTTCTCTCTCTCTAAAATCAATAAACATGTCCACAGGAGATAGAGAAGGAAGGAAGGAAGGAAGGATGGAAGGAGAAGAGAAGAGAAAAATAACTTAGAAGAGTGGTATCATGGGGCCTCTCTTGATCAATCACCCCAGTGAGTGCAGTACACTAATCTTACCTGGAGTGGACGGCCTTTCAAGCATGTTCAAATGATGAGAAATGAAGGCCTGGCTATCATGAACAGTATCCATATCAATCTCTTCCTCATCTTGAGAACTTGAAAACTAAACCCACATAGAACAAAAGAGAAAAAGGGCCATTACATCACTTTAATTTTGTATCTGACCTCCTAGGGAAAGTAATAGAGGCCACAGGATATACCCCCAAATAATCTTAAAAGGAAAAGTAATGTCTTTTTCTCAAAAAGTATTAAGAGAGAGAAAAGGTGATGTGGTCCAGCCTCCAAAGAAGCTGACTGAAAACTCCTGGCAATCTAACAGCAGCTGAAACCTGCTCCTGTGTTGTGGGAGGGAAGTGAGCTGCGGCGGACCGTGCACACAGTTCCTCCCCACGCAGAGAAGCAGGTGACAGCAGCAGTTAAACAACCGGCCGGAACGTTTTAGAGATGGACATTTGGGTTCTTTTATGATTCGGTCTGTCCCATCTGTTACTAAGGAAAAAACCATTGAAAATATTCACAAAGATTTACAAGAAGGTGAATGTCCTACACTGTTAATACAGGTTTAACCTGTATTTCTTACTCTGATTTTGAGTTTGACTTTACTGCTATCCTCATTCTTCTCCAGTATTTGACCAGGTTCTAGTGGGGACCCCAGTGGTGTATCAGACTTCCTCTTCACTCCCTGCTGGTGGGCTGACATATTACATGATGCTTCCTTGGCAAGGTGATCATCTTCCTGCAGCAATATTTAAGATCAAAATTAGATTTCTGAAGACAAATGGCTCACTTTATAGCTGAAAACTAAGAGCTATAGCAACCATGCAGATTAAAGCATGCCCAGTGCCAAGGGTTATCAGCAATGGGCTTAAAAAAATTTCACCTTTTCCAGTCCACTAGTTTATATTTGCAGGGGGGTGGGGGGGGAGTTATTTAAGTGAACTTTTAGAGCTTTCCCAAAAGAATGTATCTTTTGGTATCATTTCTTCCTCCTATCCCTAAAACTCCAAGAATGAATGCGGATAAAGTAACTTATATGGGCAAGAATTATAAACATACTCATTTTCAGATTTATAACTATTCAGATTTGTAAGAGCTGTTTAGTGAGACTCCATTTTTCCATGGAAAGACTTATCTTACTACTTCATAACCCAAACTCTAGGATACATTTTAAATTTACAACAAATAAGTTCAATTATATTTCAGAAAATCTAGTTGAGTAAGTAATTTAAAGTGACTATTTCTAATTAGATTAGAGAGAATCTGAGCTTAACGTGTCAAAACACCAGTAGGGAATTGCCAGGCAAGTAACCTGGTCTAAATATTGGTGAAAAATGAAGCTTGAAATATTGGGAACATTTTGTCATCAATAAAAAAAAAATTTTCCAAAAAATGTTCTTTAAATTACAGTGAAATGATTGGTATGTACCCTGAAGGTCTTTCTACAAAAAGTCTAATAATTTCATAATATACAGCTAGAAATAAACCTTCCTTGGTAAAGGCAAACACACACAAACACACATTTTAAAATATAGTGCATAATCTCCTTCCAAATCAATTACCCATTTACCTGGTCATTCCTTATCTACTGATTTATTTAATTCAAGAAGCATTTGCCAGCCACTTGTCATGTCAGAACTGTGCTAGGTATTACAAAGTAGGGAAAAAGAAGTCAGGATTCCTTGTTTTCAAACAGTTTGCCATTACTATATTCAATCAAGAAGATGAATATGTAACAGGTTACATATTCATCCAATTTTATACTGCTCAAAGAAGAAATTCTACACTCAAGTACAAACAATCATTACATCATCACAAAAGGTGAAACGGACTGGCAGCACTATGCTGTTGTCAGTACACTTTGCAAACTATCAAGTGCTAAACTGGCATCAGCCAGTTTTTAAAAAGGTACCAAAAAAACTATTAAGTGGCTTTAAAATCCGTCAGTTCAAAAGAAGCAACTCTGTTCTCTAGACAGTGCTATATAATAAAACTACATCTTCTGTAAACACATGTGTTTCTTACAGGGTTCTGAAATCCAACGAGCTGTGCATGGCTACTTGGGTTAATTGCAGTTTCTTGGTTGCCTGCGATGACCTCTGGAATTATGGTTGGATTCAGCACAGCTTTTTTCTCTTTTAGATTGAGAACCAATCCAAGCTCTGGCAAAGGTAAGCAGGAAGGTCTACTGAGGCCAAAAAGGGTAAAGTACAAGTCCACAGCACCACACCGTAGCCTCCAGTCATGGGATGTACCTCAGAAGGAAAAATAAAAAATAAAACTGAATATGCACATTTAACCATACTGTTTTAACTATTTCACAATTTGTACAGAGGGGAGAAATGGAAGGACTATAATGCTTAGAAGAAGCCACCTCTTGACCCGTAGGCCTCACTGGCAAACCCGCTACCCTAAGGGTGAATCTTAGCACGGATACTTATACATCCCTATGGGCACAATAAACATTAGTGAATTAACTAGTAAATTTTACAACTGGAAAAATGTTTTATCTTAACACCCTTCTTCTTTACAAAATGAATACCAAAAGGACATAATGAATATGGCCAGAGGAAATGACTCAAATGCACCACTGTGTAGTAAGTATCCCACTTAAAAAAAAAAAAGACAGAAAGTAAACCACAGTTCTTCAGGTATTGAAAACTTGATGTAAAATGAAAATAATCCAATCGTAAAATGTTTTTTTGGAAGCCACTGCTGTCTCACCAGAATTCATAAGTTTCCAAAGCTGATCGACCAGCACTTCAGTGCACAAGGGAGACTCCATGTTCTTCGTAAATGGTGGGTTCTTAGTCAACATGTTTAGAATCTTATGTCTGAAAGAGAAAAATAAATTTTTTGCTGACCCTTAAATAAAAACATTTGAAAATTCCCTGTACCAATAGTTCCTTCTTCCTATATTATCATCTTCCTTCTTAGATCTAACTTTTAAAGTTTACTTTCATTTCAAAAGGTTTATGTTACATTCTAAATATTTACTACTGTTTTTTCACTAAACAATTCAGGTGGGTTTGTTCTTTCTAAAATTGCTTTAGTGCATAATGAGGTCTTCTAAAACCCGACTCTACGTATCCTTAACCAACCTTTCCATCCCACTTTTAAATGAGTATTTTACTTAGAGAAGTTTAAAAAGACTGATCAGTAAACACAAACACCTTAAAATGAGACAAAAAATAGGCCAAGAAACAGCCTGCATTTGAAATAATAAAATGAATATAAACCTTCACTATCACATTACCTTTGTAGAGCACAGAAATGCGCAGCAGCGTTTTAAATACAGAGATTGTAAAATGATTTCCTCAAAAAAAGCAAGTGTTCAGAAGTCAAATCATAAAAAAGCATCGTTACAGATGGCGAGTTACACAGCGCTATGAGGGGTTTTTACCCTCCGTGAGAGGCTAACCTGAACACATTCTAGTCTTCTGAGAAATGGGACAACGTGACCAAAGTAAACTCTGAAAGAAAAAAATGTCCATGCTGAGTAGAAGACACCATAAAAAGAGGACAGAGAAAGAAGAGAAACCAAGAGGCTCTGATAGTAATTTGGGATTTAGTGAAAGAATAAAAGCAGGACCTAGGACAAGGGCTAAAAAATTCAAACCTCAAGAGTACTGGAATGTTTGAATATAATGAAGGAAGAAAGAAACCTTAGTTCTAAGTTTTATTAATGCTAGCAAAACCTTAAAAAAGGTGAACCTGGGCATTTTTTATACTTAATTGTTGGTGGAAAAAATACCAAATGAGATTAGTACTTGAGAAAGAGATGGGAGAAAAGTGGATTGCTAACTTGTTGAGTCACTTCAACCCTTTTGGCTTCAATATTATGTCTGTAAAACTGAAAAATGTGGACTCTCACTGTTAACATCATTTTCATACTTTGAAAATGTCAGAACACATGAAAAACCATTGAAAGGCTACGAGGACAAATACAATTTTATGGTATTTACTCAGATCACTGAAGATTCTTGACAGCACACCAAATCACTTGAAGGATACCGTGGGGGCATCTTTTAAACTATTACTAAAAGAGTAGTAATGAATTAGTACGTAAAGAAATTAAACATTTCTTTAAAAGGTTTTTCTTTAAAGTTTAGATAACAGAAGTTATCTTTTTAGTATTATTAGTATTACAAATACTATATTTGTAAATATAGTATTTACAAATGACTATTCAAAGCAATACTCAGAGGAAATAAAAGTTTAAAGAAAGACAATGAGAATCTTATGCTTAATTTTTCAGAGATTAACCACCAAAACTCTCAATAAGAATATGTTTCAGGTATCTGGAATTAACTGGAAGCAAATCCTAAAAAGCCACAGGTTTATGCCATACTGAAAGTAGCAAACACTTAATTCCTTAGACATTTTAGAATTTTCTTCATGGGCTAGTCCAATACCATTGGCCAATCACTATCTCTAGGAAATGGAGTTAAACCTTTGCCAAAAAAAAAAAAACAACAAACCTTCAAAAACTTACAGGAGAAAAGCGCATATATGTTCCTTGAACTGATACATGGATCATACGCATGCTTGATTCCAAAGTGAGCAAATAATTCCATGTCATCTTTAAAATAACCTACTCAATCTAAGGCAATGTAATCAATACATATAATGTTATATGCCAATTATTCCTTTAAAAAAAAAAAAAAGAATGATGGGACAAGGAGAAAAGTTTAGAGTTCCTATTCAGAAGAAAAAAACAGAGGAATCAAAATAGAGACAGGTGTCCCAAGACACAAAAAAATACACATAAAAAAAACTGCCGAGTTAACACTTTAATGCCATTAAAGATTTTCTCAGACCTGATAAACTTTTAAGAACTATAAGCATGGGCTAGAGCAGCAATTTTCAACCTTTTTCATCTCATAGCACAGATAAACTAAGTACTACAATTCTGCAGCACACCAAAAAATTGTATTTTTTACCAATCTGACCCAAAAAAAAAAAAAAAAAAAAAAAAAAGGTATAATTTCGATTCATTCACACCAGACAGCTACTATTGTGTTGGCTATTGTCATTTTTTTTTTCTTTGACAATCTAAAGGAAAAGAGGTCAGTGCTGCTGACTAAATAGTCAGGTAGTGCATGTTTTAAAAAAAAATCCTTTCATTTCCCCAGCCAGGGCACATAACCAGGTTGTAAGCCAGGTCTTCAGCCAGATCCATAGCTGGTGGCAGATGAAAAGCAACCATACATAGTTGTTTCTCTCCCTCTCTCCCTACCCCTCTCTCTAAAAATAATACACAAAAAATCTTAAAAAGAAAAAAATTCTTGTTGAAAATCCCTGGGTTAGATGATTTTAAATAAAGCCTAAAAGGTTCCCTATTGGAACTATAAGTGAACCACATCAATTAAAAAGAAAACATCAAAAATAATCATGAAATATATCCTTATGTTTTTATCCCAGATTATAATTAACAGAGCTCTTGAAATCTGTATGATATCTACAGTTCCACAATATTTTAAAAGCAGTTATTTAAGTTGTACAGTATATAATTCAAAAATTTCAAATAATATATAATTTTATAATCTGCTAAAAGTAGTCTTCAAAGCACAATTCCTAGAGCTCAGAAATATGCATCTTAATGTCAGTTCTGCTAATGGGAATTGAAAACAAAAGAGCCCCGGCCTGTGCACTGAACGGTTGCCAATTAGATTCCCAGTCAGGGCCCCTGCCTGGGTTGCAAGGTAAAAAAAATCACTCGCTCACGTAGATGTTTCTTTCACTCCCTTCCCCTCTTTCTAAATGTAAATAAATCAAATCTTAAAACAAAGAAAAAGAAAAAAAAAAAAAAAAAATGAGTACATGGTACGCTTTATTTATACTGCATTTATTTACACTTTGTTTCCATTTGCTATTAGTTGGCTATTACAAGAAACTGTCAAACACAGGAGCTCTGCCAGGTAAGAGACAGAGACAGGTTTTCTGCCTATCATTCTCCATGTAAATATGTACGTCAGAATGCATGATTATGAGATTTCTGTCCATGTCAACCTTACTCTTAGGATACACCAATCACAATGACAAATTATTTAAAATATAAGTTAGATCACAAAGAAAGAACTATGAAATATTAACAGCAAAATTTTGTATAAAGGATATTTATGTAATAAGCATCATTTAAAACACTGAAATAGAAGGTGACAACCAAAAACTCACTGCTATACCCAAGTCTCCATTAGAGCCGAAATGTCTTACGTGAATTCCTTAGGCCCAAATGCATTTCCGTGAGGTCAGAAGGCAGTTTATCTCTGACTTTTTAGAAGAAAACAACTGCCTGCCACCTGATGTGTAAAGGTAAGCAAGACAATTAATGTCTAGCTTTATGTTCTTGTTTCTAGTTAGAATGACTATAATGTAAGTTACTATCCAGCTTTCAAATTTTATTTTATAAAGTCATATTAATATGAACCAAAATTTAAGTGTCTACTATGTGCAAAGGAAGATAAAAATAATCAAAAAGTTAATCCTATTTGAATACACCATAAACATCTAACTTTGGAAAAAAAAAAAAAAATCACCAGAAAAGACTAGAAGGGCATACAAAAACGAAAATAACCCCAACTCTATCTAAGAAAAATTAAGATTTTATAAGAGATGTTAAGGAACACATGGAATACACCAAAACATTGTTCTTAATCACTTTTAAAACAAATTAAATCAATCAGTAGATGCTCATAATTTTGGATTTATATAAGGAATCCTCCAGGTGCATTACAAACATATCACATAAGCTTTCCTTTAAAAGTTACAACAGAAATCATACATAAAATTACAGGAACTAAATTTTATTTATTAACAATGTAATTTTAAAATGTCTTTTCAAAGGCAAATTGAATTAGTCAAAAAAGGGCATGACAAATGTGTAACATATTCTTACATTTTCAAAAGTAACAAAGACTTATTCCATGTATAATCTCCTGAAATTGTTCGATTTACTTTCGGACATACAAAAAAAATATAGTACAAAAACTAACCTTACATAGGGTACAGGGTCATATTGAATCATATTAAGTAGCCATTGCAGTTCTTCATAACTCCTATCCACTGAAAATAAAAATAAAGAAATATATTGCTACAATTATAAGAAATTAAACAAGTGAAAAGCAAGGAGTTTACACTTAATATTTAGGATTCTGGTTTAGCTGGATTTCCAATCAGGGTTGAAGGCTGCAGACAACCTCTTTCCATATTATTTGTTAACATAGTAAGCCACTTTATAAGTATTATGCTATATGGAGCCAAAACATAAAATAAAACCAAGTGTGTATTTTTCAGCACAGCTCAAATTAATGGCAAATATAACCTAAAGCAAATTGTAAGTTACTGAGCTCTAGAGATGATTAACTCTAAATGGACAAAATGTGCTTAAATAAAACTGTTTCTATATGCTTAAATCGAATTATACAGATGTAATTTAATGGAACTCAATGATCCCTCAACTGTATTACAAAATGAACTGGTTTTGCCTGAGTGGTTTCCTTCATTCAGGACTGAAGAACAGCTTTAACTTTTTGACATTATAAAAGGCAATTACAAAAATGAAATAGTAATATAAATATAATGACTCATTAGCTATTTCCATTCATCGTTTCAACAAGTTTTGCTATTATGACTTAAAGAGCTTTATCTTCATTAGTTTATTTCTAATATTTTCCATTTTTTCACCTTCAAATTAGCTAAAATTCATGGATCACATTTTTTAAAAAGATTTATTTATTTTTAGAGAGATGGGAAAGGAGAGAGGGGGAGAGAAACACTGATGTGTGAGGGCTACATCAACCAGCTGCCTCTCGCACGCCCCAGCTGGGGACCTGGCCCGCTACCCAGGTCTGTGTCCTGACAGGGAATCGAAGGGGCCGCCCTTTGGTTGGCAGGTTGGTGCTCAATCCACTGAGCCACACCAGCCAGGAGGGCACAAGATGTCTTCCTAAACCCTTCCTATATAGTTAGAAATTTCACAAAAAGCATATTCGGTTTCTTAAAATAACACATAAGTAAAGCTACAAGAATGATACACTGTCTTTATGGAAAGTTCAAAGATACCTATTAATTTTATTATTTTCCTTCACTTATTAGTTCTTTTAAGAATTCTGCATTAAACAAAAATCAGTGATTCATCAAGAATTTAAAATTAAAATATCTGTATTGTACACAGTAAGAAAATCCCAATAACTACAATTGGCTTTAATAGTAAACATTTCTTTCTAAAATGAAGTGAACACACACTTCTAAAGCGTCACCTTTAGTATAATCAACAACTGCTTCCAAAGCTGCTACCCTGACGTCCACAAAGTGGCCGTACTCTGCGTAAGACTTAAAAAGCGTAGGATCGCTTGGCACATGTCCATTCTTCTGAAGCACTCGTATGGCTCTCAAACAACTAGAAAAACAGCATTTATAGTTAAACAGTTTTATTAAAGTATTTTGAATCAAACTTTTCTTAGCATTAGAAATTTATCTGTAACAATAAAGTAAAAAATTTATCTGATATGAATCCATCTTTTAATTTTGTAACACTAAATTTTTACAACGATCATAAAATGTAATGGTATCTAAATGCTATTAAAGGAAAACAAATTTTAAAACTTCTTCGAAAATTCAATTTCAGGTATCATTATACTTAGTATTTTCTCTAAAAGTTTTAGTCACAGAGTTTAGTGAATAATAAATGTGGACCATTAACCTATTTAAAAGAGTGAATCAACTTTTCTTTTAGCAAACCCTTAAAGAGGCAGAACTTTCTGATAATCATATACAAAGAAGTTGAAAGAAGCAAAACTTATCTTAAAAGTGTCTAACAGAAGAATGTTTATACTATATCTAATGAAATAAAGTATTATGCAGACATCAAAAATAACGCTTTTGAGGAATTTTTGATGATATGAAATGGTTATGATATGAATAGAACACAAAAAATATATATAATCTGTCTGGTAATTGAAAGCTTATATTTTACAAAAGAAAGAAAATTAGAAGGCCATTCTCCAAAATAGTACAGTAATAATTTATCTGTGGAGGACAGAATCATAGGACTTTAATTTTCTCCTTTAACTTTACTGTATTTCCCAGTTTTCTATAATAGAATAAGTTTATCTGATAATTATAAAAGTAACTTAAAAGAAAATGGAAAGAATCATACCTGACAGTGATAGTGTGTCTATAACTTGGAAGAAGCTTTTCCATATTCAAAAACCTGGTGATTTCTTCGAGAATGAGTCGCACATCCGGATTTAAGTTATCTAAAGTTCGAACTTCATTATTCACACTGACTGCGGGTGTAACAGAGTTGGCAAGAGCATCAATCATTTCTGCACGATAATAGTTATCTGAAAACTAAAGCAAAAAATAATTACATAAGGATACAGAGCTCATACTTCTGTTCAGAAAGTAATAAAATGAAATATTTATCATCTAAGAACATAATTGATCTGAAAACATAAGTTGGTAAGTACTCAACTCGGTCCTTTACACAGTCATATGTTAGGAAAAGTGAAAGCGATTCATTAATTAGAAATACAACAGGCTGTCCCCAAAATATCCAGTCATGTAATATGAAAAACATACATTTATTGAAGAAGATACAAGAAATATTGTGCATATGACAATGACACCTCAGTCTCCTTCAACGTAGGCACCTTGGGACCTCACACAGTTCTCCCAATCTCCATCAGCTGCCCCATCAGATTTTCTTGAACCTTGTCAATGGTCTGAAATCTCTTCCTTTTCAAAGGTGATTTTAGTTTTGGGAACAGAACTCACAGGTCACCAAATGTGGGCTGCAGGGGACCGAGTCGCCTACATTTATGTTTTGCAAAAACACTGTGCTCGAGACGTGGCACCTGAGTGGCCACGCAGCAGTGACGAAGCTGCCAATCACCAGGTGTCCACAACTGTATCTCCCAACTGACGAAGAACACTGAGGCAGTACTACTCCCTGTTAACTGTTTGGCCTGGAGGGGCACACTCATGATAGACAATACCTTCCCAACCAAAACACACAGGCAACATGGTTTTGATCTTGCTGCAACTTTGCCACACCTTCTTGGGGCGTGGAGAAGCAGGCAACTTCTACTGAGATGACTGGGCCTTTGTTTTCAGATCAGATCATAATTTGTCTCCGTTCCGCTTATGACCTTCTTGGGGAAATCTGGTTCATTGATAGTGGTCTGAATCAAGTTATTAGCCACTACAACATGATGTTCCTTCTGCTCTGAAAGCAAGAAGCCATGGAACAAATTTTGTTACAACACATATCATGCCAAGATCCTATATCAAAATCTCAGACACAGTAGTATTTGGAATCCCCAGATCAGCTTCCGGTTCTTACACTGTCAGCTGCTGATCTTTGTTGATTGCAGCCCATGCACATTCAACATTCTTAGGTGTTCTGCTTGTTAGAGGCCTTCCAGAACATGGATCACTTTCAATAGGTTCTTGACCATCTTTGAAGTGTTTGCACCACACTTTTATTTGTGCTGCACTCACTGCATCATACCCAAAAAGCCTTCTGAATCATCTAAATAGTTTCTGTGGAGGAATGTTTAGGCTTCACACAAAATTTGATGCAGACTCATTGCACTGCTTGCTCAGTGATTTTGAATGTGACAACCACACAGTACACAGGCTCCTTCAATGGTATTTACGGCCCCCATTGGCTAGTACAACAAAGTCAATGTTCATGCGTGCACCTCCCAGTTCACTTTTCTTGGCTGCCAAGGTTACACTGATGTGGCACAAACTGTTCTCATTACATTAACAATGGCTTGACTTTTTCTAGACAGACTTTGAATATTAGTTTACTCAACAAATAGTGAAAGGCACTCTTAGAGTAACCTAGCTAGATTCCTGTAAAGGGAAGACCAAAGTTCACAAATCTTGCTTGTAATACAGAGCTTCAAATCAGTTATTTAGTACTCTCATACATAAACATATAACCCATAGATCACCAGATTTTTTTTTAAGTAACATAAAGAAGATTAGAACAAACAAAAGGAAAAAAGTGACTTATGGGAAATAGAGTGCAAGGAAAAGAAAACTGGCTGGGGGGGGGGGAATATCCAAAACTATCATTAATATTGTCTGAGAAATACCCAATGGTATGCCTTCTAATAGCAAAACATTTTAAAAAGAAATATGCACAGTCAGAATCAAAATTAAATTGAAATATAAAATATTAGAAAAACTCCTTAAATTTGAGCAAAAAGAGACAAAAATAGAAGTAAAGGACAAGGAAACTGGAGGCATGGTATAGAAGAGGTACATAGGAATAATAGGAGTTTCTAGCAAAAGCAGAGAAAATGGAAAAGGAAACCAAATAAACTTTCCTAACTCATGTGCCAGTCAATTCCCAGGGAAGTAATTTACTGAAAAGCAGTCAAGGTGTGACTTGACTTAAACTCAGATCTTCTCACCTAGTTGTCTGAACAGGGAGCAAGGGTGTTAATTCTACCGGCACCACAAGGGGCCTGGCACGAAGAGGAACACATCCACTGTGGAGGCAGAGCCTCACACAGACGGACACACGTGGCAAGAGTTACTGAAAGATTCCTATGTTCAGATATGGAGCAGGAAAAAAAATACAGCACCTATCAACAAACAAAGCCAAAGAAAAACTATTCCACAAATGCACACTATGTACCGGCTTTCTTCAAGTATTTTTATGGCTTCATTTTTACCTCTGCTAGCTACGCTGCCAACAAAGCAAAAGCTGTTATTCAACCACTGTTTCTGACCTAAATATCTGGATCACAGAATGAACTGAAAAACTGAAAAGGAGACAGGGGTATGGGTAATACAGGAAAAGCAAATGATTTAATATTTATCCCTCGGACCACATCCAATTTTTGCGGATATGATAATCCTATTTGGACAAGCTAGATTATCTGATAACGAGTAAGGTGAAATAACTTGACACGTAGCATCCCACAGCTATTTACCAAATAAATGAATAAACACATATTACAGTTTAAAAAAATGTTAAATTCATCCATAAACGAGTTATCCCAAGAGAAAACAGTTTTCTGGGTGTCACTTGGTAAAAAGAAAAAGGAGTAAAAATAAAATTGGTCAGACTTTGCCAAAACAAGTTTTGGCTGGCTCCCCAAAATCTGGTGCACCATTTTTTCCACATTACAACCAGTACAAGGAGCATTTAAAAACAGCTAATCTTGGTTTTCATCCACTGGTTATGATAAATCATGTTTACATGTTTCTAACTCTAACGATTTCAAGTACCCAACAAAGAGTTCAGTCTAAATATGTTTTTAAAAACAAAGTATCATTGGGTAGTTTTATAATATTCATAAAAGTATCTTACCTTATTTTTTCTGTTGTCATTGTACTTGATTAAGTCTAAAATAAACGTTAACACTTCTTTGGGACAAAGGTTGTGAACATCTCTCAACAGAGCCATTGCAACG
Source organism: Noctilio leporinus (assembly GCA_004026585.1). Classification (NCBI taxonomy): domain Eukaryota; kingdom Metazoa; phylum Chordata; class Mammalia; order Chiroptera; family Noctilionidae; genus Noctilio; species Noctilio leporinus. The sequence goes on along the minus strand of PVIW01000322.1, from coordinate 554,165 downwards.
GGCATAGTCTGCAGAAAAACAAACGAAGCGTGTAGCTTAACACTTTCATTACTACAATCTATTAAATTTAGCACATGTAGGAAAAGGGTTACTCTAGAGCTGATGCAGGTACCTGGATGGAGCCCAACACCCCTAATTCCCACCTCTTCCTACTAAGAACATGTCACAAACATTCTTCCGAAAAGCTGTGGAGAAAACCAAGGCAGGGCTGTGTAACTAGGTGCACTGGTGCCCTTGTCTTTCATTTGTCAGAACAAACCTATGTCATGTAACGTACGTAAATTCAGTTTTGGGTTTATAGTAGCTAAGATTGTGTAAAGGCTTTAACATTAGACTAGCCATTATTCAACTCCTACTCTACCATTCACTAGGGTGGGTTATCTTAGCTAGTTGCTTACTAAGCAGGAGCCTCACAGCCTCACAACCCTTCTCAGGATTAAAGGGCATTTAAAGGACTGAAGTGATGCAAGACACAGTTCAACCATCAGTCTAAGACACTAGTTCTCCAACACCATCCCATCTCATCTTAAGGAGAAATGGTAAACTATCTGAAATCCAGCCTAACTTTCGTCTTCCTAAATCTGCACAGACAACTTTTCTAAGGGGGGAGAAGCCTGACTCGGAAAAAGGCTTTGGAACTTCTCCAAGGCCAAGATGGACTCTTGCTGCGCTACCACGTCCCTCTCGTAGCGGAGCTGGTACTGCCACATGAAGTCGGCCTGCTCAAACTCTACCTTCCTCAGCACGGACATGTCAGGGTCTATCCTTATCCACAGCAAAGGGGAATCCGCACTGAAAGGACACACAATTTTCCATCGTGCTTATTTTATTTTTCTAATTTTACATGTGCCTTAAACACAACGCATTTACTAAACAGTTTCCCTTCCACATGTAGTCTTCAGACTGCCTGGAGTTTCATGTATTCATTATTTTTTAATTCCATGGACAACTTTGTCATTATATTTCAACTTTTCCTAAATATACCTCCCAACTGTCCTATTCACTACCAACACCTTCAGAGTTCACTCCATCCTCTTTGTACTTACTGGCCCCCACGTGGTATTTCATCTCCCGCCTCCAATGGCTCTTTTCTACGTGCCAAACGTGCCTCAAGGGTTTCCTCCCTTTACCCTCGCAACCCAAAATGATTTTTCTCAGCCCTCCTTTTCTTCAACATGTCTCCTTTCTCCTACTTTTCACCCCCAAATCTAAAGGAAAATTGAGGCTTCATTAGTTTTTCTACTTCATCTTCATTCTTCCTTCTATTCCATTATAGTTCATCTAATCTATGCCTTCGTTATTACTAATTTACTCAAAAAATGTTACAAAGGATTTCACATTGCCTGAATGCTGACCACCTGCCATAATCACATCCCTTCCTAAAATAGTGACTCCATCGCACCATCACTTTCTACATTAACATGTATAAAAAACTTACTATTTGATAAATATAATCTAAAACACTTCACATGCTGCATCTTATTTAATGGGTAAACAGAGGCTAAGAGGGTTAAGAAGCTCATCTTTGTGCAAACTGCTAGTGAGTGGCAGAGCTGGGATTTAAGCTAGAGTTGGGTGCTGCTCTGTCTTAAGTCAGAACTGCTGTCCACATTCTAAAAGGGCTTACCCATACCTCCACCCCCCAATACATAACCAATCCCAAATTCGAATTATCCAATCCTTTTTACTTTTATATTAATGTGGATCGTGGGTTCCTTTTCTACTGCTTATAAAATTAATGAACAATCAATTAAAAATTTGAAAAAAATGTTTAAAAACAAAACAAAGGCAAAACAAACAAACAAAAAAAACCTAAGGCAAAACCTTTTAGAAGAAAGTAAACACATTATTTGAATAGTCTCCAAATTAAACTGAGATATACAGATTGTGGCATAAAACAATCATAAGAAATTTAGAAAGCAAACTGTACCTTCTGTAGAAAATAACTTTGAAAGCTCATAAAGTTGTTTGTTTTTACAATGTTTGGACAAGTTTTACAACAAAACATTCTTGTGAAGAGTGACTTCATGGCTGGTGGTCCTGTCCATGTGCTCACCATTGAATTTGCAATCTGCAAAAGAGTAGAAAACAAAGTAATTTCCATCACTATAGCAAAGATACTTTTAAATAAATAAAACCACTTTCTTAAAGTCAGCAATGCAATTGGTGTTCAACAACTTCAATTCTCATAAATTTAATAATTTTAGCCTTATTATCATGTCAAAGAATATATCAAAATTTACCCTCCCAAATTCTTATGCACACTGATAATTTTCAACAAGTTAATTTCTAAATTGCAGCATTCCTTATGTTTTAAAAAAACATATTTGCAAAAAGGCTTCTAAGTAAGTTTGTATTTGTCCATTCGGGCAAGTGTAATTCTAAAATTTTAAATTTATCAGCTAGAAACATCACCATGGATTTTAAAGAATGTTAAAAAAAAAAAAAAAAAAAATTCTACCCTAATTGAAAAACCATCCAAGTACCACAATACCATCTACACCTGTAAGAATGCTTACAAAAAATGTATTTTGCTATTGAAACTGAGTGCATATAAAAATCTTAATCTAAAAAGAAAATTAAAATAACACAATTTTATGGATCTGCTAAGAATTTAGCATGCAAGAATCACAAAGATCTTATAAAAACGATGAAATTATATCCTTGGCAGATGATTAACAAAGAAAATAATCTTTTCCCTCATATACCTGAGCACAGTGGAAGAATCCAACCACCTACTAGTGACTATTAATGCTAAAACAAATCTAAACCATTACAGTTTGGTGAAATGTTGGACAAATGAATTCAGCAGTGAGGAAGGAAGAGAGTCACTAAATGGAAACGAACCTGTTGTCAAGATGTTTTTCAATACCTGGAACCCAGTATTCCTGGTCAAATTTTTGTCTATGTTTTCTGGTTTTCCTTTGTTTTACACTTTTAGTTTTTTAGTTTTCTAAATTAACTTTCCTAGCATGTTAGATTAAAGAACCTATCACTTAAAATTACACATTACTAATGATTACTAACCAACATGAAATAATCATCACAGTGGATAATTAAGACGGACTGATTTCACGTGCTTAACTGTCAAACCAAGCAATTTCTTACCAAACACATCCTACATTTAATAACGTCATTGGCAAGTCAATCCAATGGTGAAGAATTCTCTTTGGTTTAAACTCTTTCGGTTCAGTAATTACAAATTTTAATAGATTATCTATTTTCAGGTCAAATGTCTTTCAAATCAGTCTTGCTAAAAAGCTTTTAAGAAGCCAACAACCAAAGGCTATGGTGAATTTTAGTTGATGTTTGGTTTTACTTTTTACACTCACGTAACCTCACCTTTGCAAGGCAGAAGCAAGCTGCCATTCTCACCCGGTAGAAACACTGCTCCTGCTCCAGGATGTCTGTGAGGGCCAGCCGCGAGGCCGGTGTGGGGAACTTCTCCAAGGCCAAGATGGACTCTTGCTGCGCTACCACGTCCCTCTCGTAGCGGAGCTGGTACTGCCACATGAAGTCGGCCTGCTCAAACTCTACCTTCCTCAGCACGGACATGTCAGGGTCTATCCTTATCCACAGCAAAGGGGAATCCGCACTGAAAGGACACACAATTTTCCATCGTGCTTATTTTTCTAATTTTACATGTGCCTTAAAAACAATGCATTTACTAAATAGTTTCCCTTCCACATGTAGTCTTCAGACTGCCTGGAGTTTCATGTATTCATTATTTTTTAATTACATGGACAACTTTGTCATTATATTTCAATCTCATCACCATGGGACTTTAATTTGTGATTATATGATGGCAACCAAATTAGTAAACAATTGCAGATGTTTTATTAAAAATACACATGACAATATGGACAAAAACTTGAGTTACATAATATTTTAAAATTAAACTGTCAATAAATAATGCCACATAAAAATTTTAATAATATTGAAATTGTGTTTTGCAAGCAGATGGAGCATTAAGTACCTGGAAGCCTTGTCCAAAGACAAAGGCATCCCTATCGTCTGAGAGTTCACGAAGAATGTTAACTCCCAGGACCGACTAGTGCTGGATCAGAAACTGCCTTCTAAGAAGATCCCCTAGTGACTGACACGCACGTCCTACTTTGAGAAGCATGGTGGAGAGACCAGCAGAGGAGCAGGGAAAGCTACCTAAGTGCAGGCTGTGCACACTTCCAAACCAGCCTGTAGCTCCTCTTCATTTCACCAGGGCCAGGAGGGATGTACTCTTCCCTCTCTGATTATTTTATGGGGGTAACAGTGGTTAACAACACGATGTAAGTTTCAGGTGTACAACTTCATAGTACAGTATCTGTATATGCCACTGGGTGCTCACCAGCTAAAATCTAGTCTCCTACCATCCTCATCCTTTCCCCACCTTCCTTAGCACTCCACTGGTAACCACCATATTGTTATCTGTGTCTAAGAGTTTGTTCTGTTTGGCAATTTATGCTTTTTGTTTTATACCCCATATGAATGAAATCATTTGATTCTTTTCCTTTTCCACCTGACTTACTTCACTTAGCATGATGTTCTGAAGATCCACCTGTACTGTTAAAAATGACAATACTGCATCTTTCCTACGGCTCAGTAGTATTCCACTGTGTATGATTTTATGCAAGATTTACTTTTAGCATAAGGTTACTGTGCCTTACAAAAGTTAAAAAAGCACTAATTTCAGAACATTTACACACTTTAAGATATACATAGAGACAAATGAGAATGCACAAAATACTACATACTTAAACTACATAAGGAACCAACTTACTCCATTGCAGAAAGATCCATATCAACTTCCTCTCCATTCATCAGTGGAATTTTTTTCTTTTTATTTCTACATTTAAGAAAAAGTTTATTTAAAACTGTGACATTTCAGCTCTAAAAGGAGATAAAGAGCAGCCAAAGTTCAAGTTAGAGATGTCACACAACATTGAAAGGTATTCTAAGGAAGAAGGAATAGTAACTGTAATGGAATTTAATAATAACAATATCTATTTTGAAGCTGAAGAATTGAAGTAAGTGATATTACAGTCTTTTCGATCAAAGTTTAACAAAAAAAAGTATATAATTAAATGTCACCTCTAAACATATTTGTAAGAAATGGTAGCTATAGTTTTATGTAGAAAAGATAGGATAGTTATCAATAAAAAAAATCCTGTATTAAAAAAAGAAAATATAACCAGGCCTGATACGAGACAGGAATAATTAACATATGATGTATGTGCAGATACTGTCCTATATGAAGTGACAGTTAACTGCTGGGCACTTTCTTAGTAAAATGGTACTGTGCCTTTGAACAACAATAATGTATGTCTACAGGGGCACAGGGACACAGGGAAAAGGGAGGAGGACACACAATGTAAAAGATGAAGGGCTTTTCATGACATATGTATTCGGCTCCTCCCTTTGTATTCAATGATCACTTCCCCAATATTTCCTGTAGATATTAATCCAAGAGACTAATAAGGATAAAACTAAGCAATTTGCCTTAAATTTTCCTAGCTTCAAAATCACAAATTTCCATTCCACCTCCCCATGGTCCTAGAAAATAAGGATTAGCAAATCTACTGAAAACTGATTTAATTTTAAGGATAAAATGTTTCCAAAAACAAAAAGCAAATAATGTTTGGTAATATTAAATTGAAGTAAAATGGGAAGAGAAGATATTCTCTACCTAAAAAATTAGGTACATGTAAGAATTTTTAAAAAGATTTTATTTATTTATTTCCAGAGAGAGGGGAAGAGAGGAAGAGGAGGGAGGGAACAGATGTGAGAAAGAAACATTAATTGGTTGTCTCCCACATGCCCCCAGCTAAGGACCTGGTCTGCAACCCAGGAATGTGCCCTGACTGGGAATCGAACTGGCAACCCTTCAGTTTACAGGCCAGCACTCAATCCACTGAGTCACACCAGCCTGGGCTATATTATGATTTATATTTTAGCATTTTAATCTGTGAGAATTAAATTTTAACTATAAATTTTAATTTATAATTAAGACTCAATGCTTACCTTCTGCTTTTGGAATGGCACGGTATATCATGTTTAAGGCTGTTTTCTTCAATTTGCAATGTATGATTGAAGGATCCATCTAACTCCTGCACTGTCACTTTAAGTGGTCCCTTTTAAAAAATATATAATGTTCATAGATAGTACTAGAATACCAATGTTTCCTTACGTGTATAAGTACATGTATGAAGATAAAAAATTATGCTACACAAGATACATAATTGGAATAAGAGAAAAGCGACTGGTGCCAAAGGAAGGCAGAACTGGAAGAATCTATGTCCCCTGAAATCTCCTCCTGTAACCTGTCTCCCCTTCACCAACACTTGGCATTTGCTCAATTTCATGCTTTGCAAACAAAATCTCATTATGAAACTTCTAACCAGATCTACTACCCATAAGCCCTTCCTATACTAAGAGGAGAAAGCAATGCAAAAGGTCATTTTGGAAAAAACCTTACCACATATTTCTGAGTTCCAGAAGACGTATAATCCTGTTTTATTTCCAATTCCAAGACATTTCGTTTTCTATTAAACGCAAAACTTCCATAAAATTTTACCACTCCACTCTGGTCTCTGATGAATTGTAAAGGAATTTTTGCATACCGAAATGCATATATACTAAAACAAATTATTCATTGTGGCAGTAATAATTTTAAACGCATTCTCACCAGTTCAAAGCTTGGAAAGCATGCTTCGTGGTGAAGCAGGTGGCAAAGTAGTCAAAATTCTTGTGAAAAATGTTTCCCCAGATTTAAAAAGCATTTCTGAAACATGAGGACATTTGTGTTTTATAAGAAGTAAAATCACTCTACTGGGTTATTAATATAATGAAAGGAGAAAATGTGAAAACTACATAGTTCCCGAGACACAACTCAAGCTGTGCCAACCTCTAACCATACCTGTAAGTCACCAGACCACTGCATCTGACAAGTGACCCCCCAGGCCTCTCTTGATGAATAATTTACCTCTCCTACCATCAAGCCTGTTGCTGTACTTCCTCTAAAACCTACTTCAAAATATGCCAAACTGTATAAATAGTACAGACGTGTGTGTGTGCGCGCGCGCGTACGCACATTTAATGAGTAAGTACTTCACAGGAAATGATTTCTAGTTCTGGGTTACTTATGATTATTAGAAATATAACTAGTTCTTTCCTCCTTGCATCCCCCAAATCTCCCTTCTTCCTCCTTCTCCTTACACACATAGCCTTACTCTCTTCCCCGCTTAGCTGAGCTGCTGTTGAAAAGGATACACCCACTGCTTTATTAAAGGCTGAATGTCTTTGCCAGAGACATTTGAGATGGACTTCAGAAACCCAGACGTGGAAACCAACATTTGACTCCACATATGTGACTGGAACTTCTGAGAGGAAGCCGTACTCGCCAAACTTAGCAGTTTATTGAAAACCTGGAAGGATGAAGTGTCATTGAGTAACATAATATACTTTGCTTTCAATTCTCTCCTAAACCACTTTCCAATATAACTTTATTTTAGTCAATTATAGGAGAGAAGAATTTCACATCTTACTAGATAGATAGATAGTGAAAGACTATCAACAGTGGAAGCATGCAAAGAACTAAACAGCCAGCATTGCCGGAGGAAATGGGGTGGGGGTAGTACTGGGCAGAGGGGGAAAAATCAGGACAACTGTATATATTTTTTTAAAAAAGAATTAAACAGCTGGGATAACAATTATATTCTTCCTGTAAATATAACTGAATTTTAATAATGTCCTGGTCAAACACTGAATGGTTTTTAAGAATTGTAACAATACTAATGATATATAATACCTACAATTTATTATATGAACTATACATAGAAACTAAATATTGTTTATGTAAGAAGTTGAGAACACTCAATAGGATTTATGCCACTCAAAAAGTCAACTGGCTCTTGATGGACCACCCCTCATTTAATATTTGTTCTTTACTCTAAAGTTAAGGTGAAGGTCAGAAGAATTAGAGAAACTTAATTTTCGAGCAAACTTAAAAGATTACTAAAACGTTATTTATTGCTTAGCTCTAAGAATGTCGTTAATGGAAAAGAAATAGCTGAACATTTACAATATATCTGGTTTCTACCACCTCAACTATTATAGCTCAACTACCTACACCCAGAACTTGCTTAAAATACATGGCAGAATATAGCCACAGCAAGAATAAGCATCTTTTAGAGAGGTTTACCTTTTCCTACTGAAAACATTTCTAAATAGCACTTCATCCTTAATATTCTAAATAATGACAAACACAAATCACATGCATAAATAGGTTTTACCTCCATCCTCACATTCTACTTTTACCTTCACGATAATCCTATACTAAATGTATCAAGTATTGATACTCATTCTATATCTGAGGAAACACGAACAGAAAATATTGGCTAATGACTAATAGAACTCCACCTTACCGACACACTCTGACCCTGTTTACAGAAAAGCATTCAGCTTACACACATACAGAACAGATCTTCCTTTATAACTGTTAAGTTCTTAACTTTAATACTTACTTGTAGCATAAATTCCATACTGATTCTATTTTCAATCAGCCTCATCACAAGGTGAGCTTTACACTGAAACATAGTGTAGTATTCCCAGGAGAGCGTATGCGGATGCTTTATTGAAAAGTGTAGATGGGATGCTGGACTAAACAAACAAACAGATTTACTTAACAAACTTGAATATTAAGTAAACAGTAAATTGCACGGCCACATCAAGATAATATAAAACCTCATTGGAATACCTTAGCAATTTTCTTAGTATAAGAGCAACAAAGACTAGGAAGCATGTACATACACACAGCCCCCAAGATGAACTACACATCTAAAATGAAAACAATTATAGAAGTAGAGAAAAGGAAAAACTTCTTGCCATAATTTTGGGGTGAAAAAACAAACATAAAATAAAGTCTGGAGAGCATAAAGACCAGACTGACTGGTTGACATAGAAATGACATAAAGGTCAACTCCAGTAGAAAATATTTATGACATACAGGAACATTTTAAATGTCTACAATTTTTTACTATTTCAAATAATGCTGTAGTGATTATCTTTTACACATGTACGAGTATTTCTTATGGCAAACATTCAGAAGTACAATTTCTATCTAACACACCTGGAACTACAATTTCTACTTAAAAATTTTGATTGATACCAACAAATTACCCTTCAAAATCACTGTACCAAATTATACTCTCATAATTAATGTATAAGTGTAGTCATTATACTTCCTTAAAAATGTAGCATATGGAAACTTAAAGTATTTTTCAACTTGGTACTTAGGCAATTACTTGTATGTTTCATCATTACTTCAAGCTTATAGGCTTCATAAGCTTTAGCAGTGCACAGCGAGACGGAGGAGGTTTAGTAAGTTTCAAGGTATGATGGAATACATATAGCACTTAAATAAACCAAAGTAAATAAATATATAATACTTGCCAAAATATATAGATACAATTTTCTAAAAAGTATACACTAAATAAAGGCAATAAAAGGTCCAGATAGTGAGACAATATGCCAAATTTTAACCATGACATCCCCAAGGAGAGGTTTGGGTTGGAGTGAGGGGTCATAAAAAAGGGCTGAAAAGGATCTTTTGTACCCTATACACTTCTAAATTGTCTTGTTTAAATTTCTTCCAAGAGCATTAGTCATGTGCTGCTTTTATACATATATGAATTAAAAAAAATATCAAACACACCACGAGAACTAAATAAAAGGGCAGAACCAAGGTAAAGCACTCTGCGTAGATAACATTTTCACACGGAAAGTTCTAATCATATCCTGGGAAACTGCTACCCATCAGGCAGCAGGGGGAAGGAGGTGACAGGAACTAATGCTGATGAAGTGTATGAGACTTGATCTCAGAAAGCCCTCACAGCCAACCTGGTAGGATAGATCAGGGAGCATCACTGTCTCTCATTAAAACACACACACATACTCTCTGAAACGTTAGTGATTTTCTTAGACCACAAAAACCGCAAGTTTTTCTAACTCCAAGTTCCTTTGCTTTTCCACTAACTTAATCTTATCTCAATGAACCTAATAAAAAGGCTACTAATAAAAAGGTTACTGCCCTGGCTGGTGGCACATGGGGTAAGGCGCCAGCCAACGAACCCAAAGGTCGCTGGTTGGATTCCCAACGAACCCAAAGGTCGCTGGTTGGATTCCCAGCCAGGGCACATAACCAGGTCTCAAGCCACGTCTCCAGCCTGCTGGAGGCAGGTTAAAGGCAACCACACATTGACGTCTCTCTCCCTTCCCCTCTCTCTAAGAGTAAATAAAATCTTAAAAAAAAAAAAAAAAAAAAAGGCTACAGGTTATACAATTTCAGGTTTCTTAATCTTTGTTATGCTTTTAGATACTTAGGCAACCTCGATAATTCCATCAACCCCATCAGAAAAACCAGTTTAATATTTACAAAATAAATGTACAGGATTACAAAGAATGCCATTTTATAAAATGCGGTTATCAAAATATTTTAAAATTATGATATATCAATATATGTGCTAGTTTATCAATGGATTAAATACTAAGTTCTACATTGGTCTACTATAGTCATTTTGAGTGATGTATTCAAAGAATACCTCAAGATATCTGCTAACAACTATAATGTGTCAAGAAAATATCCATGTCTATTCTGACAAAATCACAGCACTGTTATTGCCTATATAATTAAAGAAAATGTAAAATTTCACTTTATGCTTAGTGAAAATATAAAAATTTCCCATCCAATTTAATCCCCATTCCCTTTAGGATTCCATGGATCCTGGAACAAATAAAAATCCCTGCTAATATTATCATTATTTTATTATATGTGGCTGTCTCCTTTGCAGTGACTTGCTAAGAAATAGAAAAAGGAGGAGGAAGAAAGGAAGAAAGGTGAGAGAGGGAAATGAAAGGAAAAAAGGAAAGAGTGAACAAGTATCTAGATAGGTGAAAGTTCAAATAAATAGGTACAGGAAGGACGTCTTGACACTGAAATTCCAACTTACACTTAAAATAATTATCAGTGTTTCTGCTACTTTAAATCTTTTATGCAAGACTGAAACAGCATTAAAAATTAACAAAATAAAACACTTTTTTTTAAAAAAGATTTTACTTATTTTTAGAGAGAGAGAAAGGGAGGGAGGGAGAAAGAGGGAGAGAAATATCAACGTGTGGATGCTTCTCAAGTGTCCCCAACTGGGGGCCTGGCCCACAACCCAGGCATGTGTCCTGACTAGGAACTGAAGTGGTGATCCTTTGGTTCGCAGGCTGGTGCTCAACCTACTGAGCCACACCAACCAGGACAAAGAGCATTTTTTATATATATATATATATATGTATTTTTTTTTAAGAAGTAGCAAATTTTATCTCACGCTAATGTAGAAAACCCATCTTTTTAAAAAAAGATTTCACTTATTATTTTTAGAGAGAGGGGCAGGGAGAGAGGCAGAGAGGGAGAGAGACATCAATGTATGGTGGCCTTTCACCTGCCTCCAGCTACAGACCTGGCTAGAGACCTGGCATGCAGCCTGGTTATGTGCCCTGGCTGGGAATCATGTATTTTTAAGTCTTTTTTTAAACAATAAAATCCATATATAGCCATCACACACAATAAAAACTGTGATGAAAGGAGTAATGAGATGACCAGTGTCTGCAGTCTCAATATTATCACCTACTATTATTATTACTGTCCTTTGGTCTGTGTGGGCCTCAACACAACACTATACAAATGATTCTAAAAGGCTGACCCCATAAAAGAAGGTTTCTATCACCTTTGAACAATAAACATACTTATCCTTCTCTTTTCCTCCACCAAATATAGGATGTAGTAAAACTCCGCCAGTTTTCAGTTCATATGCCACTATTCTGTCCAGTTCCTAAAAGACATAAAAATAGGATAAAGTGAAAAAGGTTTTTACATGTAAATTTAAAAATTGAACTGTAATTTCTCATCTCCTGGTATAAGAATTAAATTCATTAAAATCAATTAAGTGTATTTGGATAGTTTACATTTTTATAAACAAAGCCAGCTGTAATCATACAGCTGACTGAACGAGAGAACCTAAAAGTCCTGTCTACTTTGTGACTTCAGGGTTGGCCAGCTGCCTGGCAACTTCTTCCCTAACTTTCTAAATGATTTTCCAAGTTTATTTCTTCCCTTTCTGTATTTTACTTTGATGGAGAATTTAAGCAAGTAAGAGAAATGAGAAAATTATGTCAAAAATCAACAAATTTTTAAAGATTTTACTTTTTTTTAAAGAGATGAGAAAGGAGGGAGAACCAGAGGGAGAGAAACATTGTTCAGTTGGTTGCCTCTTGCATGCCCCCAACTGGGGACCTGGCCCACAACCTAGGCAAGCGCACTGACTGGGAATCAAACGGGTGGCCCTTTGGTTTGCAGGCTGGTGCTCAATCCACTGAGCCACACCAGCCAGAACAGGAAACAACATTTTAAATTCCTCCAGTCTTCTCTCAAATGACATATATCAAAGTTTAAAAGAAAAAAAAAAACAAAAAAAACAAAAACACAATGTAACCGTGCTAGAAATTCATGACTAGTTTAAATATAGAAGCAGAATAGAGAGAAGTTGTAAAATCATAGTGAAGTGGTTAAAAGCCAGGTCTAAATCCTGGCTCTACTACTTACTAGCTGTGTAACTTTGGCCAAATAACTTAACCTCTCTGTGCCTGTTTCCTCATCTGTAAAATGGGGATAATAACAGAGTAGTTAGGAAGATTTAAGATAGTTAACATTTATAAAATGTTTGTAACAGTGTCTAAAACATGGTAAGTGCTATATGTCATTTTCCTTCATTAACAGTTTTTGAAATGAAGAACTATTCAGTTTCAGATGTAGAAATTCTTTCACATCTCTAAATGTTTGAAATCCTTTTATAATTACCAGTGGCTTATTACTTGAGTTCAGGTTTGGAGGATGAAAGTATATAAAATGAGAAAAGGGGAAGGTGGAAGGGTGTAGTTAATAAGGATATTAAAGGCTAAAATTTTTCCACCTGAGAAGAAGCTAAGCATAGTATGATTAAAATGCGTATGTACATGAATAAAGTGTGCTAGGCAAAATACAGTTGATTTTTTCCTTCGGGGCCAAATCTCTAAATTACTAAAAAAAAGACTAATAACAACAGCAGCATAAATGCAATGAAAAGCTAGCCAGCATACAATAAGCACTTACTATGTATAAGGCACTGTGCATATTACATGATGTCTCATAATCCCCATCCATGGCATAGATACTAATACTACTCTCCTTACACAGATGAGGCTTGGGAAGATTAACTAAAATAATAAATAAAGCTTGTAAATGTATTAGGCAGACTGAAGAGCAATCTGAGTGCAGAACCTGGGCTCTAGGTCTAAACAAATTTAGGAAGAAGAGCAGTTCACTAAAAATGAGAAGGTAGAATGTACCTAATGACTAACTTGATGTTTAAGAAGCTTAAATAGTCTCTTCCTTAGCAAAAAAGTTTTTAGAGGCCAACAATGACAATGGAACTTGAAAAAAAGACCATTAGTCTTTTTCAGTATAGTGATTCTCAGTTTACAGGGAAAAAATTAGACTTTGAATGACAGTAAGTATTTTACAATTATTAAAAATAAAGAACTTGCAAGTTGGAAATCTGGAGAACACTAACCTGTCTTGTTGACTTCTAAGTGGATAATGGATCTAGCAATTTTTACCTCTTTAATCCAATGGCGGTATTCATTTACACCAAATGTTTTTTTCATCCAAAGTCCATAAATATAGCCTGAAATTCCCTTCAGTACCCATTCATCAGACCTAAGCAAAAAGCAAAAATATGAACTTTTAATCCAGGAAGTTCTTCAGATAAGAAGGTAACAGGTGTGGTGTGTACTTCTCTGCCTTCTTAAAAGAAAATGGAAGTTATTAACAAATTACTTGGTTTTCCCAAATAAGTATATTTATCTATTCCTGGTACCTTCTTCACCCCAGCTTCACCTTGAACTGCAGAACTGCTGCACGGTGTCACGTTCCTGGGTTGTGCTGCTTCCCACCTGCCCAACTTGGTCCATACCATCTGCCTCTAAAATGTACCTGCCTGTGGCTCAGACTATACTGTTCAATTCTTCAAATCCACATTCTCTTACCAATCCCGTAATTATCAGTGAGATTCCAAGACCTGATGTTTAATTAATTTTTTAGTTTCTCAAAAGGAAGGGCAATTGACACCATTCATTAACTTATTTATTCATATCTTTATCGATTCATTTGCTTGTTTATTCAAACATTTCGCCTACCATGTTCCAGGCACTATTCTTTAGTGAAACTTGGTAATTTTAAGGAAGTTGCAAATCTAGATGTTTTACCCTCTGCCCTCTCTCCCCCAAAAAAAGAGGGAAAAATAAACCCTATTTATAGCAGAGAAGGGTCAGGTATAAATTAGAATCTTATGGGAGTTTCCTGTGTTTCTTCAAATTCATCTCAAGTTAATCAAAAATAAAAAGTGTTCTTATCTCTTATGTCGTTCAAGTAAATTATTACAAAGCTGGGCAATACCAGCAAAATCCCTACATCATTATCACTATTGTGGAAGACTATTATTTGGCCTTGAACATTACCAACTGCAGTGAGTACTAACATTAGAATTCTAATTCTAGCTTTCTGCACATTCAAGTCCTTTTATCTACAGTATTCATTCAGTTTTTAAAGAAATTTTTGTTTTCAAGATTCTTACCTTATTCTTACTGTAAATTACAGAACTAACTATACTGAATTCACGGCCAAAAATTTAGGATAAAATTTATACTCAATCTTTTTCTTGATCTATAGAATAATATCTTTAAAATGAACTGCTGTCATTAGCACAAAGGTCAGTTTATGCTATAAGAAAGAGAATAAAACAAAATTTCTCAATTGTTTTTCTCAGTAGCTGTAAACTTTGAAATTACTTACCAAGACATTCTGGATATGAAACATCCAAAAAACTGCTGGGCCAAGGACTGGGCTAAACACCGTCTAGTCAGAGGTGTCTCATCTATAATCATAGCACTATGTAACAGATTTGTGCTGGAATTTAAAAGAGAAAGCCAGTTATAACCAAGAAATAAACACTTATTGAGTTAAAAAAAAAATAATTACACCTTTAAAAAAACAGAACTTAGGTATAAAAAAGAAAATCCAGAATATTCTTCCAAAGAGCTATAGCATCTTTTAAAAATTTAGCTTAAATCCATAATTTTGATATATTTTGTTTAAAGCAAGGATTGCAATGTTTCCAACTGGTTTCCAAGAAATCACACACACAGACACACACACCCCTTATTCTGGGGAGGGGTGCGAAGGGAAAACATCATCAGTCACGTGTATCAGAAACTAATTCTCCTACAACAGGCTCTTTCGATTTGAAGAATCTTTTCCAAATAACAACAGTTAATTTTTGTGCTCTATTGTTTACTTTCATACATACAGACCCATTGCATCCTTCTAACACCACTCTGGACAATGCTGGGGGAGTATTAGTATCCCCTGTCTATAAATGAGATTTGAAACTTTTCAAGGAATGAGAGGGGGGAAAGGTAAATAGGTTAGAAAAAGAAAGAAAATAAAAATGAAAGTTTTTCTTTTTTCTGACAAAAAAATATCTGACAATAGTGAGTTTTTTAGTGCTAAAAAAAATACAAAAAAGAAAAATTAGTGCTAAAGAACAAAAACCCTCACTAGTTATCCACAAAATACCTTGTATAATTTTTTTAATCACATAAGCATAAAAGAGACTTTTTAAAAATATGTAAGACATTAATATCAGTTAATTCTGGATGAAAATAGTATGAGTATTTTTGGTTATTCTGAAATTTTTTTCTGTATACATTTTTACATTTTTATTTCAAAAAACACTAGATTTTCTATAAAGCCAACTATAATTAAAGTTAAAATGCATCTTTAAATTGATCATAAAACAAATAACCTATTTTCACATCATTACCCTAACTAAGCATTTCAAATTTGAACAAACACCAACCTAAAAATGCTCATAGAAGCATAAGCAGCAACTTCAACATAAGCCTCATCGATGAACACAGTCTTAAAGCAGGAATATGGGTATCGACATGTCAGAATTTCTTCATAAAATTCAAAAACTTCATGAAGATATGATGTGGTGTGTTTAAGCAAGGGGAGAAGTTGGGGTAAACAAAAATGAGTAACCTGGAAAAAAAAGCAAGGAAGAAGATCATTAAATAAACTGATATTTCAAACTTCCTAAGTGTCTCAATTATAGATAAACGTTCGTATAAGTGGGGTTTTTTTGCCCACAAATGCATGGTAGGGAAAGAAAACGTCAGTGTGACATTACTATATTTATAAAATATTTATTAAACTTAAAAATCAAATTTATGATAGATTATAAATCTGTAAAATGCTTAAACCCAATGAAAATCAAACTCTGGTTCCAAGTAAAGTTAAAAATTCTTCTGCGTATACATATTAAAAAAACAGACTTAAATCTCCAAGATTTATAGATCTACCTTTGATATGTATCTAATCTAGCGAACGGTGCACATGTCATAGTACTATCTCAGTAATTAATTGTCAATGTTGATCATACTATCTTTACTGCACACAGATTAAAACTACTACAGTCCTCCTTTCCCATCTCAACTACATGTTGAAGGCCGCAGGTTAATTACTTGTTAGGAGATAAGAAATGCCTGCAATAGAATCAGTAATTCTGATTTTCTTATGAGGCTACATCACACCTTGGACACATCGCACAAACATCACATTCCATCTCATTGTCCCAACTTAGAATTCTGTGCCAACTCAATGGCATCAATAATGTCAGAGATCACTCTTACTAGAATGACCTGGCAAGGTTTCAGGCAAGAGGTCAAATTTGAGCTAATCTTTTTGAATTGAACAAAAGTTTGACAGGTAAAGAGGAAAAGAGGTCATGCCAAAAAGTGTCAGAAACAGGAAGAAATAAGGTACGGTCAGGAAAATCTCACTAAACTATACTGAACATAATAAACATAAATAAGAAAGTAGTAGAAAAAAGCAAGAAAGGAATTATTAGGGTCAAATTTTAGAAGATCTTAAAAGCCATTCTAAAGAGTTCTGGTTACCGCAGGTTTCTGCAGACAAGGAACGTTTAAACACATGATAAAAATTATTCTTCTGACAGCATTATAAAAGACTAGTTTAGAGACTACACTAATAGTGAGGGATAAATATCTATGTATTATTATTGGGCAGGGCCCAAATTGCATCTTGATTTAACACTTTTCTTGGTACACAAACAAAAAATAAAATAATCACAAAGAAAAAATTCACTTTCAGAAAAAACCTAAATGATAGTGAATCTAATTATAATGGGGCAAAAATTAAAACTATTTGAGATAGAGAAAGACTAAGACATGGACTTTAAGTATTCAAGAAAAATACTTGACTGTCATTTACCTTTCCCTCATCCAATGGCTCAGAGTAGGAAAAAGAATTCTTCCAAATACAAAGCAGGTACTCATCAAATGTTTTTAAAGTTATCAGTTGCCAAAGATAATAAATTCACTGCCAATCTTATCAGTGAGTAGACTTTTAAGAGCAAAGCTATTCACAAAGTATCCTGAATATTTTCCATGAGTAATTTTAAAAATCTTGTGAATTTCAGGAAAGCAAACATGAGCAGACAAGGAGCTCACTAACAGTCCTGGTTGCTCTCATTTTTGTTCACATAACTCAAAGAAATGCTATTGAGATATACATGGCCACCGTATAAGCCTTATATTAAAAAAATAACTAAGGCCCTGGCTGGTGGCACAGTGGACAAGGCGCCGACCTGTGAACCCAAAGGTTGCTGGTTTGATTCCCCAGCCAGGGCACATAACCAGGTTGCAAGCCAGGTCCGTAGCTGGAGGCAGGTGAAAGGCAACTGTACATTGATGTCTCTCTCCCTCGCTGCCTCTTCCCCTTCCCCTCTAAAAATAATAGATAAAACAAAAAACAAAAAACAAACAAACAAAAAAACTAAAATTGAAATCAGAAAGGACTAATAGTAAATAATAAACTCATTCAAATGTTACTTTAAATGTATACAGTAGCCAAGAGGGTCAATAACCAATGAATGACTTTATAACCATAAGCGGTCTCCTGACTGGGGAAATACAAAAGCATTATTTGACCTATAAATTGATAAATGATTTACTGCCAGACATAGGACAGGAGGAAAGTGGAAGAAGACTATGAGTTTGTTGACCAGAATCTCAACCCTGCTTCAGGCCCGTCTCTTTTCCTCTATATGTTGAAGTGAGAACAAACCTTGGTCTTTAATTCTGAATGAGTTTTTCAAATACAGGAATGAGACTATAACATTCATAAATATACACCAAATAAGATGACATGATAATGAATGGATTTAGTTATAAAAATCAACCTATATGCTCTAATCAAGGCATGCTGGAAGCTCTTTTGAATGGGAAGCCCTCTTGGAAAAAATCTGAAATTTTATCTATGGCAATATTTTGAAAGGAATTCATTCTGGAATTCACATCATTAAATACGTATCAGGAAAGAAAACCTTCCCTCTCCAGTGATATTCTTTATCGTTAAGAAGAGTTAAAAAAAACCTTAGTATTTCATTAACATCCTTCTCTCGGAAGTGAAAAGGAGACAAAGGAGGAGGAAGCCATACCTCATGCATGTACGGGTCTACAAGTATTTCAAAAGGTCCGATGGCCAGGGAGATATTGGACGCGGCTGTTGGAATGGTAAGCATGTAATGGAAGGTCTTCTTCCTCATGTCGTGGGTGTACACCGTTTCCACCAAGTCGCCATTGGAAATAGCCACCATCGCGGCATCTACCGTAAATTCTAATTTCCATGTACATAATTCAGAGTACGAGTCAACACATGGGAACCAAAATCTAGAAAAAAGATCAACAGTATAATAAACATGGTGCAAATGTAACCTACATTGCTTTCCCCATGTATTTTTACATGGGGATTATTTTAACATTCAAAGACTGCCTACAACAAGAAACTTTAGCTATTTGACTACTGAAATTCATTACTGTGCAATTTGAAAGAATTTGATTAAAGACAGAAACCTGCCTCCAAGTATTATTTGGCAATATTATGTAAATACATCATGTGGTACCTTCCATTCGAAACCTAAAAAGAAGCAACTTTTAGTTTGCAATCTTTATATTAAAAATACAGTATATTTCCTCTAATGTACATTCACATCAGTCAATTTAGAGGTAGCATTTATTTTCACACAATTACTATTCAGAATTTGTTCTGTAAGTTAGAAAACAGTTTCGGAGTATAATATATTGTACAAATACAAACAGTACTAATAAACCCATATATAAATTTCCTGCTGACTTTCTACCAATTCAGTTTAGGTTTTACTATGTGCCAGGGTTTGTACTTGGCACTGAAATACAAAGAAGTATGATATCATTCCTGGCTTAGAGGAGTTAATATGAGGAGAAAATGCTCATTATAAAGTAATATTTCAATAACATGAATAGAACTGTGAGAATGAATTATAATTACATACAATGAAGTTAAATCTCACTATCATAGTGTTTCAACAAAAAAGCCAGATATAAAGAACATAATACATATACTTCCATGTGTATAAAGTTCGAAAACTTCCATGTCTATATAATCTTTGGTGTCTTAGAAATCAGCACAGCGACTACCCTTGGGCAGGAGAGCGCCAGGCAGGGAGGCAGTAATGAGCAGGTGGGAGGGGGGCTCTGAGATGCTGGTGACATTCTTTTTCCTGATGTGAGTGTGGATTACATGGCTTTGTCCACTGGTGCAAATTTACTGAGCTTTCTACATACAACTTGTGTAATTTTCTGTTTTACTTCCATATAAAATTAAAAAGTGAAAGAATTGAGATGATTTTAGAACAGTAGACTTGCAAATGAGAGAAAAGACATAAAACTGAGCAGGAATGACTAATAGAGTAAGATTCAGAAGAGGTAGATCAACTTTGGGGGATCAAGCTGGCTGGTAATTCTCATTTTACACTAAGTATGTGTATAGTATTGACACAGAAAAAAACAACTGAAAAATAAAATTAACTGAAATACGTAAGAATTAAGAATCTACCTTGTGGAATTCTGATATCCACAAGAAAAAACATGAGCACCTCTCTCTGCCATACTTCCCTCTACATTGGGTACCACAAAATGAAGGCCTCCTTTTGGCTGATCCAAAGAAAAATTGATGTGTATCTTTAGGACCTTTAATTCTGCAACAAATAAATACACACATACATTGATACATAAATATATAATTAAGTAATGGCGGTCTATGTAATAAGGGCAGGCTTACACTAAACATAAAATGTGAATTAAAGGCTCAATTTTACATGATAAACCACACTACTTAACAGAGTTTGGACTTTCACCATCTCTCCACCTCAGTGAACTCAATAGCCTGCCTTCAGTCAATTCTAGTCACTGCTATGTTCTCCCAAAATGTAGCTCCGGCATGCTGTATCTTCATGCCAACATTCCTGACAATGCTACACTGCCTAAGGGAAAAACTCCAAACTCCCACACCAGGCACTTAAGTCTTTCTAGATCCAATTCACAACTTAATTTGACTTTTCAGGTCAAATATATGACAGAAAGATTTGACTCTAGGTGGTGAGCACACAATGCAATATACAGATGATGCGTTACAGAATTGTTCCCTTGAAACTTCTATAATTTAAACAATGTCAGCCTAATAAGTTTTTAAAAATATGACACAGCACCCAAAAATAAAATATAAAAACAAAATCAGACTGACCAATGAAGTTTGTTCTGTGACTACATCACCCCACCGATAGTTAGGTCTAGTGGACTTTGGGGAGTAGCTGAAGGAAGGATGGGATGGAGCCGATGGGAAAGCCTACTCAAGAACTTACAATAGGCATTATTTATGATGTTTTTTGGTCTTGTTTGATTTCTACAAAATAAATGTGTTGCTTTCTTTTAAGGTTGTTTCTTTTAAAATTCCCTGAAAACACTATAAAATAGACTATATCCAACCTCTGAATATAAAATGATGAACTTCCATCATTTGAGCAAACCTCTTCCACTGAAAAGAAATAAAAAACCAACAACATCCCCACGAACAAAAACTACCAAAATTATGCAAAAACAAAATGTCTTCCCTGGCTAGCATGGTGAATTTAGTACCTGCCAACAAACCAAAAGGCTATCAGTTTGATTCCAGGTCATGGCACATGCCAGGGTTGCCAGCCAGGTCCCTTACTGGTGGCGTGTGAGAGGAAACCAACCAATTGCACATTGATATTTCTCTCCTCTTTCTCCCTCCCTTCCCCTTCTCTAAAAATAAATAAGTCCTAAAAAAAATTTAAAGTCTTTTACTTCCTTAACATGGTTAATTTTTATAAGGCCAAATAGAGGTATTATATATAATAACTATATAGTAATTATAAAATGGCTGTAACTTTATTCAAGAAAACAAAAATTTAGAAATAATACTATGCTCAAAAATATGCAGACTGGCCCTGGCTGGTGTGGCTCAGTGGACTGAGCACCAGTCTAAGAACCAACGGGTCCCAGATTCGATTCCAGGCAGGGCACATGCTTGGCCTGCAGCCAGACCCCCAGTTGGGGGCACATCAGAGGGCACCACACAATGATGTTTCTTTCTCTTTCTCTTTTCCTTCCCCTCGCTCTAAAAATAAATAGAATCTTGAAAAAAGAAAAAAAGTATGCAGAGTGAATGTTAGAAACCCTATGTTCTAGCTTAACTCTACTAATTAGTGACTTTCAGCAGGTCACTTATTCTCTTCAGACTTCAGATTCAGATGACTCTTCTGTAAAAAGAAAGAAATTAAACCAGATGATTTTTTTAGGATCCTTTCTGCTATAAAATGCTATAATTTTAAACTAATTTCAAATTGTGTGGGTTCCCAATCTTGACAAACTGTCCCATCCATCTAATTGTTTTTTATGACTTTCACTTTAAAACCCACAGTGAAGTAGTTGATTTTTGTCACAGCCAGCCCTTGACTGACGTTTTCTTCTTAGCCTATGATCCTTAATGGAAAAAAAAGATTACAACTTGCATGTATTTCAACTTAAAATTTTGACGACATTTTCACGTAAAAGTTCTAGTCACTGACTCTAATGTAATTGTGTTGCACAGTCAACATATTCTTGGTATTTTACCATCAACGTGTTTCCATAATTCTGATGGAACCTTAATGCAAAGTTCTCCGTTTCCTGCATCAGGATCCACAGCACTCACCGCCGCTGCATACGCATTTGAAAAATAATTGAGATTTCTCCTGGGGGAGGTGGGGTGAAAAAAAAAATTTAACAATGAGCCATATATTTCAGCAAGCATTTTCTTAAATATTTGATACCATTTGTTTGAAAATGTTACATTGTCTTATGTAATTCATAGCAATGCTTTTTAGCCAAGTAACTGTTGCTCTACAAAATTCAATGATGTATTGTCCACTCACCAATGCACATGATTATTATTATTCAATGATTTTGGAATGCCAAAGCCCCACAAAAGATAATTCTGGCTTTTTGGGAGGGTCTCCCTTCTCATGTCTATTACTTTGCCATTAGATGAATCCATAAGGTAAAGTGAGTGACATTTCACTAGCTTAATAAATTTTTAACCTACTTAAAGACAAGTGTGATATACTCTACAGAGTATAAGGAAAAGCCATTAAAGAAAACACTCAAATTATATACGCTTAATGTACAAAGGCCATTCTTCCCCATCTCCCCCATCTACTAACTAGAAAGGATATAATATTAATTACGGAATTTAACAACTACAAAACATAAAGCTTTGGAAGTCGTTAAACTGACTGCTCAATAATTTTAACAATTCGTTAAATATGTACAATAAAAGGTGTATAAATTCCAGGATCACAATCACTTTTACATACCATTTATTTTTTAAATTATCATACAGTAAAAGTAACTTTATTCTTTGATATATATTCTCTAAATTTTAACACTTGTATAACTACCACAACAATAATCAGGCTATAGAACACTTGCATGATCCCAAAAAGTCTCTTGTGCCAAATAAATGGAATCGTAAAAGGCAAACTTTTGAGGTTGCCTTGTCTCACTCATAATGTCTCTGAAATTCATGTAAGTGTTACATGAATCAATAGTTCTTTATTTTTCACACTGAATCGTTTCCATTGTATACAGGCTGCACCATAGATTGTTTATTCCTCCACCCACTGAAGGACATCTGTGCCTCGTGTTCACAGCAGCTGGTGGCTAACACAAATAATGTGGCCATGAGCAACTGTGAATCAGTTTCTCTGGGACTGTTATTTCCATGTCTGTAGTACTAATACCCAGGAGCGGGGCTCCAGAGTCACATGGTAAATATGTGTTTGACTTTATAAGAATCTTCCAAACTGTTTTTCGGTAGCATTCTGCATTCCCACCAGCAGAATATGAAAAGTGGTTCCTCCTCATCCTTGCCAGCAATTAGTTAACATATCATCTAACTTTAAAGACTACTTAGGACATCAATAGACTACAATTTCTTTTCAGCAAAATTTCAAAAACATGAAATTTGAAAGGGAGCTAAAGAATTTGTAATTTCCCCTAGTTATCTATGAAATTCAAAAATAAAAATAATCGTTACATAGAATGTCAAATTTAAACATTATATACCAAGCTGCTCAGTTTCCTGATGGGAAACTATTCTCTTAATGTCCTCATTTCTTGAGAAAATGCAAAGTAGTCCAAGTAAAATGTTGAAAACTTTGAAATGAAATCTATTAGGAAGTCAGTTATGAGGAACAATTTTCTCATGGTTTGTATTTCAGTGTTTATTTTCATAACACAAATCAAATGTTTCCTTTCATAACAACCTCACAAAAGCCAGAAATTATAAGTGTTTTCAATTTTCAGAATAACAGTGATTATAAAATATTAACATGCCCTTGCCCTGTAACCACCCCCTTCCCACTCCTAGTCCTCAAGGAAACACTGAAAAATGAGAAATGCTGTAGGGGATAATTGAAAAATGGTAAAGTTTAAAAAAATCAACTTTAATCCTTTTTAAATTACTGTAATCACTCAACAGCTACTTCATTTATGTCTTAAGATAGCGTCATTTCTACCATCACCCCTTAGTGGAAATAAAGACAAGAGACCAGAATTAAATTGATTCTTGGAACTTTGGAAAGTTGAAACTTTTCAAGCAAAATAAGAAAGGTCTTCTCGAAGTGGCAAACCCTACCTAGGGAAGAGGAAGAAACACAGAGGAAACAAAGAAGTCAGGCACTGCAGGCTACCCGTCCACAGAAAGTTTCTCTAACAAAATCCACATCTATTTTATTCTAAAAAGAGAAACACAGAAAACAAAGAAAAGAAAGAAACCCACAAAAGAGCCCTAGCTCCTATGGACACAAACTACAATCTATGTATAATTCAGAAGATTCAAATACAAAGTATATTTGGAAAAAGATCGAGTGCTGAAATTATTTTATTTTATTGGGAGACAAAAAGCCAAGGGGGCAAATAGGGTGGGGACAGGGAGGGGAGAAATCCAGGGAGAACCAGAGCAAGACAGAAAGAAAGAGAAAATGAGAAGCCTTAGAGATGTTACCTAAATAAACTACTGGGTTTTCAGGTGCTAGTACAGGTAATTGAACAACACAACTAACGTTCAGTTGGATAAAATAGAGAGAAATGTCTTTTAGTTTCTTTTTTACATGCTTCCCCCTTATTTACACTCCCTCTTTAATAGTTCAAAGGTGATGAATCTTAACCAAGATAAGTAAGCACTCTTCCATTAAAAATAGGAAGGCCTGGCATCTTAACTTTAAAACAAATAAAATCTGATAAAGTAGTAATTACTTATTTGAATGTTAGGACATGCTTGTATGCATTAAAGATCAAATTAACCACTGATAATTTTAACTTTGAGTTTTGACTTCAAAACTGCTATAATCAAATAACATGGAAAGAAGAGCCTTAACAATAAGTAATCTTATTTTCCTAAGAAAATAATTCGAAGGCAAAAAAAGCTAATCTATTCCAAAATACTTACTTAACATTATTTATGATCACAAATGCCAACAACTAGACTATAATCATTCAAACTAATAGGTAAGTGAGTAGACTATTACCTAACCATAAAAAAAAAGCCTATTATATTACACATAAAAAAGTAAAAACAAAGTATTAAAGTTAAAAAAGAATATAAAACTAATCACAACAATCTATGTTTATGCATAAAAGTCAGAAATAGCTTCAATACAAATAACATTTAAGGTGAAGGAGTAAGATATTCAAACATATTTTATATAGTATTCTAAAATACTAAAAATATTTTATAGAATATTTTAAAGTAGTCTGATTATGATGACCACCTAACTTATTAAAATTTACATTTAGTATTTATGAAATATTTTTAGAACATTAAAAGTAAAAAAATGACTAAGAAAGTTCTCCAATAGTACTTCTTTAAAGCTGTAGTCTAAAGATGGAAAACTTAATAACTTACCCTGTTGGAAAGAGCTAGTAAAATTTCTAGCATGAAATGTAGAGTGGGATATGCAACAAAAATTAAAATGAGAAAAACATCCCTGGCTGGTGTGGCCTCAGGGGATTTAGTGCCAGCCTAGGAACCAAAAGGTTGCTGGTTGGATTCCAATCAGGGCACAAGCCTGGGTTGTGGGCCAGGTCCCCAGTTGGGGGCATTTGAGAGGCAACCAATGTGTCTCTCACACATCAATGTCTCTTTCCCTCTTTCTCCTTCCCTACCCCCCTTCTAAAGGCAAATAAATAAAATCTTAAAAAATAAATTAGAAAAACAAACCTGGGAACCAGACTCCAATAATAATAGAAAAATCTTAGAAAAATCTACTGAAAAAAGTAATTTAATCACATGAGAAAAATGACTGTTAGAAATATCAAGTTTTACAGTGTATAACTTACTGTTTTGATTCATTGTGGCAAACTTCTAAGGTTGGGTCATTATAAATAAAAGCAGCTTCTAAATCATTGATCCTTACTCGATATATTCTACACTGTTTGCTGTTCAACTTGATTCTATTCAAGTTTGCAACTGTGGGAAATATAGTCAGTTCCACGAATCCCTGTAAAAAGAATAACTTCATTATAATTAACACTGGTATGTTTTGGAACATATTTCTTTGATCTCTACTACTAACACAGTACACTCCAGAGACTACTCCATACATACAAGTGCTTTCAAGTTATCTTCATTTCAAACACAGTAGTCTGTGTGGCTGAGAGGGTGTGAATTATGTACGCTTTATCATCCCGTAGTTCCCATTAGCTTTCAGTGAAAATGAGGCCATCTGCTAGGAAAAAAGTAAAAGGACTCACAACTCCCCAATACATTAATTTCTAGAGGGAGGAAGGAATAAAAAATGACAGAGCAGAAAGGAAATCAAAATCAAAAGAACATGTCCCGCAAAAAACAGGTAAGAACACTACACCAATGAAGCTACCAAGTATGAGTCTCTGCTCATGGAAGGTAAACCAGGACATGTGAAGAGGCAAGGGCTACACAGACAAGTAGGGAAAATATACTGTTTCCATTCAGAGCAGCAGATATTTCAAAATGCTGTATGATTTCCAACCAAGTGGACACACATGCATGTAGTTCTACCATGCTAGCTATGTGATGAGCAATTGATCTGAAAAATGTACCTAAGACACAAGAGACAGGTGAAAACGCTGGTCTGGCCACTGCCCTCTTGTTTTGAATCAAATGGGGCAGACAGACTAACGAAATGTGGAGTATCTGTTCAGGGAGTTAAAATCCTAGGGTGAACGTTGATGTTCTCAAACTGTGGGAGGACATGAAATAGTAACACTTCAAGGGCTGCAAAGTGAACAGGAAAAGCTCAGAGGCTGCAGAAGGAGTATCTAAAATGAAACGCAAGCAATAAACACATAAGACTAGATTAAAACAATTTAATGGCTACTGTTTAAGGAGCATTATTAAATACCAGCTATTACACTACTTTCATACAACTTTAAGAGATAAGTACTATGTTATACTTTTCATAGCTGAGTAAACACAGTTAAGAAATTATATCAGGAGGCAGGGGAGAGTAAAGGGGCGAAAAATGAAACAATTAAAACACAACAATAAATAAAATTAACTTAAAAAAAGAAATTAGCCCTGGCTGGCAGCACAGTGGATAAGGCACCAGCCTGTGAACCCAAAGGTCCCTGGTTTGATTCCCAGCCAGGGCACATAACCAGGTTGCAAGCCAGGTCTCCAGCCAGCTCTGTAGCTTGGAGGCAGGTGAAAGGCAACCACACATTGATTTCTCTCTCCCTCTCTACCTTGCTCCCTTCCCCTCTCTCTAAAAATAATAAATAAAATTTTTAAAAAAGAAAAAAAGAAATTATATCATTAATAAGTGGAAAACTAAGATTCAAATCCACTTCTAAATAATCCCAATTAATTTCAATCCACTTTGCTATAATGCCTCTCAGTACAAGGCTTTAAAAAAATATAAAAAATCAGAATTTTTAGATAATACTCAAGCCAACTGCTTAAAAGCCTCAAGATTCCATAGCTTCTTCCTCCCGGTTTCCAAATAAAAGGGGAACCATATATCCTTAAATTCGACCATCTGGACAGTCCTATATGGAAGCAAATGAGAACTGAAAGGAGCAAATGCAAAAATACTGTTGATGAAGTCTCTGTGTTAAAGGTATAAACTGTGAGTAATTGTAGGGAGGAAGACCCATATTATCTTAATTAGCAAATCAACAATACAATGATCAATCTACATAAATGAGCTTGGAGCAGTTGAAAGACAGCACACAGAACCAAGAGAACAAAGAAAAGAATGTCCAAAATAAACCAGAAAAGATCATGGAAAGTGCTGTGAACAGTTAGCTGTTCACAGCTAACTGATTCACAGCTAGCTGTTCAATGGGACATAAGAACAGCCTGTGGCTTTCGAAACAACAACAATGGAGGTGATTTCATGAAGATAAGAAAAGCCCTGTCTCCTTGTGTCAACAGGTTTCTAGAGTTAGGGCCCTAGAGTCCTAACGTATATTTGCCTGCACCACTCAGACCCCTTGATTGGCCTCCAATCCCTGTTAACCTCAGCAACTGGAGTAACTATAACTCCCCCAGGTCATCCCACATCTCACTCTCCTCTCTTTCTTGCTCCTTGCTCCCCCCACCCCAGAGCCCCTATCCTACTATTAAATAACCACCCTTCCTGCCATTCAACCTTTGCATCAACTCCTGCCTCCAAGCCTTCGATGAAACAGATACAACATCTCTTAAATCCCCCTTGACAAGAAGCTATTTTTTCACTCACTATCCATTAGTAAACGGGAAATCTCCTAGACCACTGACAGATTTTACACAGCGTGTAGTAAATGAGCAAGGGTAGTACAGTGTCACTGTTAAATGAACATGTGCTGGAGACAGGCTGCCTGCATTCAGAGAGTCATACGCAAGGAATATTGAAAGGGAAATGCCTTAAATGAGGAAACTGGACTTAATGAAACTTTTTGGGTCCTTAAAACCTAAGAATCTACGGCTCTCCTGAAAAGATTAATTTTTAAAATTTACACAGCTCATCCTAAGTAAGTCGGAGAGGTTAAGTTCATGCCATAGTTCAAAAAAAAAAACCAGGCTTCACTCAGATTTTGGTCTATTTAATATAGGTCCCCCTGAGAGAGTAAATTCAGTACTTGGGCTGTCGAGAACTTTCCTGGAAGAAAAACATATCTGCACTCTATACATCTAAGTGGGGGAGGGGGACGTTGCTAGATTTCCTCTAAAATTTCATTAGTCAGTGATGCCGCATCAACCAGGTCAGCCGAGGATCAGCAAATAAAACTGGCCTCTTGGCAGCCAAACTCAGTTGGTGTGTACTCTAACCTCAGTGTTTTCATCGAAGAAACCTCATTATGGGCTTATTCTTCTTTGAAAAAAAAAATTCTAAAATGTTTTATAATAGACTTTCATATTCCACAATAAACTAAAAGGAATAAAATTTTAATCAGGCAATAAGGGGGAAAAAATAGAAAGGAGAACTGAGAAGGTAGCCAGTATATTGCAAGGAGTTATACAGATATGAACACTAACTCCCACCCTTTCTCAAAACAACCATCTGGAAGGGCAAGTTTCTAAGTATTGTAAAAGCTGTGTGATTACTTATAATTGCTGACCATTTACTTACCACAACAGATTTTCTCTGGAAGTTTATGTTGTTGATGCACACGACCTGATGGGTTGTATATCAATACAAAAAGAAAGAAATATTTCTATTATTTAATGAAGCATGGTTCTACCCAAATGTAAGCAAAGACAATTCTTTCATTTTAAAATCCTTCAAATTTGGGCAATTTGTTTTACACTTATTAACACCCACGAAAGTAAATTTCTTTGGATAGTTTATCACCTTAAGAAAAAGGTTTAAGCCCTGGCTGGTGGCACAGTGGATAAGGTGCTGGCCTGCGAACCCAAAGGTCACTGGTTCAATTCCCAGCCTGGGCAACATAATATGGTTGCAAGCCAGGTCTCCAGCCAGATCCGTAGCTGGAAGCAGATGAAAGGCAGCCATACATTGATGTCTCTTCCCCTCTCTAAATATAATAAAATCTTTTTTTTTTTTTTTAAAGAAAAGGGTTGAAGATCTGCTGAATTGCACTGGCCTTCGAAGCCTTTTCCCCCTACAAACACCATTTCCATCACTGCCAGCGGGTTCTCATTTCCCACTAGGTTCCCCTGGCTCACCAAGTCAGTTTCAAGCCAACATAAAATGTAATTAATGAAAACAAAACCCCGGAAAGGAAAACAAAATACTTATAATTTATAAGGCCTTGGACTTTCAAAGCCCTTGTCCCCTTTCTTCCGGTTCATTCTGGCGGGCTCTAGGCCGGTGGGCGGCATGAATGGGTCGCGCGGCGGCGCTCGGCTCCCGGGCCCCCGGGCTCCCCCGAGGGCAGCGGGGCATTACCGGCTCCTGCACCTCACACTCCCCGGCTCCCGCCCGCCGCGCTGCGCGGCCCGGGCTCCCTCCGCACCCACGTCGGGCCCCTCCCGCCCGCCGCCTCCAACTTGCTCCCTCGATTAGGTTCCGTTCCCCGGCCCTCGCCGCGATTCGGTCTCGGAGACACTATTCAAACCCAACGCCCGCCGACATCTTTCCGGTCACCTACGACCCCTTACGTCAGCGGAAGTGGGACCGGAAGTTTTGTAAGTGGGCGGGGCTTGCGCGGTCCCGATGTGTTCGCCTTCCTGCGTACGTGCGGAGTGGAGGAGAGGTGCAAGTTTCGGAAGGCGAGGTCAAATATTTATTGGGTGAGCTGGGAAGCGCGGGAGGGACCTTTTAAAGGTTAGAGCGACCCAGGTCTAGCGCAAGCGCAGAGTGAGAAGCACGGGGAAGGTTTGCGGTGAGCCACTGGGTAGGGGGGCTCGTAGGTGGGGAGTCTGCAGCCAGCAGGGGTGTGTCTCGGGTTTGAGATTTAGGTTGGAAAATATGTGATTAGACCCCAGACACTCTGACTCAAACTCCAGGGTCCTCACTAGGCACTGCTGACTCAGTTATTTTAAAAACTAAAACAAATGAACCACCTAGATGCAGGAAAAATTCTTTAAAGACAGGAAAGATCATTTGGAAGCCATCGTATCTGCATTTCACGTGCATGAGGAAAAAAAGTTATACATTTCAATAACAACTAAACCTTGGTTAATTGTGGATTGCCCCATTCACGTTATTTTAAACTTTGAACCAAACTTAACTACACCCTCCAATTGTCCCAGGGACAAGTTCACTAGTTAATTAAAATTAATATGAACTGTGGTCTAAAGAAAAACAAATTAGGAAACTAAAGCTATAAAGAAACTTTACCAAGCATTCCAAAACCAATAGATATTCTAGTTTTCTAGTATAACCTGAGTCAGTTTCTCTATTATGGGATTACAAACGGCCCTATTAGATCCTTCCTGTAGAATTTAGGATCAAACCCATTTCCTCCCATTTCAGCAAAGCAAACCAATTTCATTCATGAAAATGACTAATGTAGCTACCTGATGGCATGTAGTGACTTCCTGTTTTGGTGGAAGATTCAAAGTGGAGGGGAACACATTTACTTGAGAAATGATGGTTAAGAACTTGAATAATTTTCCTGCCTATCCTTTGAAAACTTTTAAATTTATTAATGATCAGAATGTCAAATCCTAATTAAAGAAATGCAATGTTAAATATTTAAAAAGCAAAAAATTTTCAATCAATAGAAAACCAATAGATAGAGATAAACACAAGAAGTAACACTTTTTTTTTTATTCTTTACACTTGTGCACCTAATACAAACAAACAACCGGAAAAAGAGAAATATCATATTACATTTAAGAAAAAGAGAACAGCAGTTAATTTCCAAATGCTGAAGATGAGGAGAAAAATGCCTCAAAGCACAAGTTTTTACAAGTCGAATACAAATGTATGACAGTCTTTTTCTTATAACCACCAACTTTATAAAGCAACTTTGGTCCTCCCCAAACAAGATTGTCGTTCTTTTAAGAAACAGGTCTTCTTGAGTTATAAACTTTAACACCATTTTGCATTGAAGATCGAGAATATTTAGTGAGTAATGCACCTATTGTTTGCTTCTCTCCACACAAATCTCTGTAGGAACAATAACAATAAATGAATAGCATGAATATGTTAGGGAACATAATATTCACAGTAATATTTATTTATATCTTTCTCCCCTAATCTCTTCCCAATAAGCATAAGGGTATGTGTTTGTGGGACAGACAGGGTAGGAAGCAGTTACTAAGCCTTAATTAAATGAGTAAATGAGATGTATTATCTTTAAATTTCACATGAAAACTAAGAGTGATGTGTTATATTTTATTGCATATTAAATGACAAAACAGGCTCAAGTAGTAAAAGACAGAACCACATTTTGCAGTCAGCTCTGTGACTTCAAAGTCCATGTTGGTTTGGGTTTTCTTTTTTTCCATTTTATTACACAACCTTCAAAATAGAAATACATGTAATGTGACGCAGCAGAACCTAGACTCCGAGAACCTGGATACTAGGCTACTTGTTTGAGCTTGTCAAGGTTACCTGCCTTCCCTGAACTTTAGCCTCCTCTTCTGTACCCGCAAAGGAATAGACTATGACTGAAACATAATGAGAGGGAAGAATGGATGTGAGAAGAGAGCAAAGGTTAGATCATGTAGGGCCACAAAGAGTTGTGATTTAATTCTAACCACAGTGGGAAGCCCTGAGGAGAGTTTTAATGAACAGAAAAGCATAACCCATCTAAGTTTTAAATAATGGAGGCAGTGATAATTATAGAAGCTAGATGGTGAGTTCGTGGAGGGTTCATTATACTATTGCTTCTGAATATTTAAAATTCTCCAGAATAAAAAGTTTAAAAAGGAGAGGGTAAAAGAGGCAAAATAGAAGTAGGGAGACCCATTCAAGAGTCATATACAAGATGATCCATCAGAATTTGCTCATATTTTGAACCAAGGGCTGAGAGAAGAAAAAGACAAAGGTGAGTCCTAGGGTTCTTACTTGAGTAACTGGATTAGTGGTAGTGCAATTAACTGAGAGGAAAGGGGTTCAGGACAAAAAAAGTATCAACAGTTCTGCTATGAGCATGTTAGGTTTGAAATTCCTATTAGATATTCAAGTAGAAATGTTTAATTAGGCAACCTGATATAAGAATCTGGAGCTCAAGGAAAAGGTCAAGGGTGAAGATATAATTAAGAAAACGCTAAATGTATATCCAGGCCTAGATAAGGGAATCAAGGGAGAAAATATAAACAGAAGAGAAGACAGCCAAGAACAGTGTCCAGGAGCACTCCATCACTTAAAGATTGGGAAAAACAGGGACACATCAGCAAAAGAGAGAAAAGTAGCTGCCTTCCAGGAGAGGGGAAAAAACTGCTATATTTCAAGAAGGAAGTGGCCCAATGCATCAAATAGTGCTAAGAAGCCAAATAAACAAAGATGGACACTTGATCTGAGAATGCAGAAAGACTGATACCATTGGGTTAAAGCAAGAACAAAGAAACGGAGAATACACAAACATGCAAAAGGAATTTTTTTGTGAAGGAGAGCAGAGGACATGGGATCCAGGAGGCTGTTATTCTTTTGGGTTTTTTTTTTGTTTGTTTGTTTGTTTTTTTGGGTTTTTTAAAGATTTTATTTATTTATTTTTTTAGAGAGAGAGGAAGGGAGGGAGGCAGAGAGGGAGAGAAACATCAATGTATAGCTGCCTTTCACCTGCCTCCAGCTAAGGACCTGGCTGGAGACCTGGCTTGCAACTGGTTATGTGTGCTGGCTGGGAATGGAACCAGCGACCTTTGGGTTCGCAGGCTGGCACCTTCCCACTGACCCACCAGCCAGGGACTGTTTTTGTTTTTTTTAAATGAGCAATACTATTGAATATCATACGTTGATGGGAATAATCTAGAAGGTAGAAAGACACTGATAACCCAAAGGAGGAAGAAATAACTAGAGTATCCTAAGTCTTTTATATTCTTTTTTCAATTTAATCTTTATTATTTTTATTTTTAATACCTTTTATTTCCCTTATACCTCCCTCTCCCCAAGGATTCCAAGTCTTTGCAAGGCCAGAAGACAGAGGTCCAATGCAGGAGGGCTGACCTTAGGGACAGCCCATGCATTATACGGAAGGGACTACAAAGGAAATGGTTGCAGGCACCAGGCAGCCAGCAGATTTGAAGTGGGAAGGGAAATAGTTCTTGCCCTCTCTTGTCTGCTTCTATTGTCTCAAAAAGCAAGGTCATACGCTGGGGGCAAAGAGGTAACAGAGGGTATTGATAGTATGAAGAGAGAAGAGAAGAAAGTGAGCTCCCAGAGTAGAAAAGTTTCACTTGCCAGGAGCCCTGCTAAGTACCACTTACGGTCCAAAGTGAACCTGGAAAGCCCCACTGTGTATTTTTCTCCAGGAAATTTTAGCTGCGCAGGGGGCAGAAAGTTGGGTTTAATCTGTGTAGATTTTTGCCTGGGAAGTATGAGAAGACAGAAGAGACCAAAGGAATACTGCGTCTGCAGCAATAATTGGAGAGATTGACCAGGGAGTCCAACCTGCGTAAAAGAGGACGTGCGAGGTGAGACATATGGAAGACACGGCAGTGACAGTGCATTTGAAGTCCTGTAAGCAGTGGCTTCTGGGCTAACTTGTTCGTCTGCCATCTGGCTTCTACAAAATGTTAAAGCAAGGCAGCAAAAAAGATAAGAGGTGGCCATCAGAGAGGGGTGCTTGCCTTAGAGTCATACTAGGGTACAGTCTGACTGTCCCTCTAAGAACTGCCATTTTCAGGGAAGAGAAGTAGTAAGGAAGACAGACACCACCACTGTTCAGGAACAGTGGACATGGAAGATGATAGAGAAGAGAGCCTGCACCTGAGGAAGTTTCAGAGGAAGCAGTGTCCTTGGGAAATACTAAAAAGAAAAATGTGTTCTAATGAAAAATCCAAAACCCTCCGTGTGAAAAAAACCAACCCTCACTCTGGCTGGTGTGGCTCAGTGGGTTGGGCGTCAGCCTGTGAATCGAAAGGTCACTAGTTTGATTGACAGTCGGGGTACATGCCTGGGTTGCAGGATAGATGTTTCTCTTCCTCTCTTTCTCCCTCCCTTCCCCTTTCTAGAAATGAATAAATTTTTAAAATCTTTCTTAAAAAAAGGAACCCTCAAAATTCCTATTTAATAAGTTACTTACTGAATATATGGAGCAATATCTTCTTCGGTCCACTTTTCTCGCAGAGAGAAAAGGCTATTAAAACGTTCCTGATTATCCTCAGGCAAATCATCTACTTTTAGCAAAAATATGATTTCTGGTCTTGTGTGTCTATCCACCAAAGCCAAACCCTGTTAAGAAATGAGAAAAAAAAAAGCAGTTCAAGTAATGGTCTAATGATTAAATATGACTTATTCTTTTACCTTTCGGTTTAGTTTAGCCCAAAGCAAATAAAATGTCAGCTACATGAAACATACACAAACTACCCAGACTTAGAACAGTCTTTTCATAAAGAGCTTCTTTAAACTTGACCTCTCCTTTTTCCTCTGCAATCTGCCTTCCACCACACAATTTATCAAGACAGCTCTTGTTCATGGTCACCAGTGACCCATCATTGCCAATTCCACTGGGCCCCTTGGATTCATCTCATTAGCCCTGTTTTCTTTGTTAATGTTTATTAGTCCTTCTTCTTTGAATCTCTCTCTCTGACATCAACATCTTATTATTTTCCTAACAATGTTACAGTTCCCTGGGCCTCTCTCCCCACCCTCTATTTGTCTCACTATCACAGTCCTAGATACCCTTAACTACACCTGTGATTTTAACAACCATTTACATGTAATATGAGTACATGCAACTCAAACGTTTCTTAGATTGAGTGCCCAATCGCTATATCCAAACCTATATACAAACTCACAGTACTTGTCACCCAAACCTGCTCTAGTCCCACAATCCCAGGAAGCCAGGAAACAGAGGCACCATCTTAGAACCCATTATTCAAACCCCACTTCTATGTTGTCACTAAGTCCTACAAAGAATCCTGTTTCTTTGGCCAGTACTGTCATAGAAGTAATAAGTGTTGAAAGCTTGGATGGTTTTCCTTTTTATCATCTAGCAACCTTCCTTCCACCCACCCAACCAACCATCCACCCATCCATCTATCCATCCTCATTACTGTCAAAAGTGTTCTTTCCAAAAGCAAAACTCATCAGGTTGCTCTTCTAATGAATACACTGAATGGGCGCAAAGAGCTTTCCAGATAGAATTTCAGACTTTAATGGCACCCTGTGTGACGTTTTCTCCTCAGCATCTAGCGTGGTGCCTAGACTTAAAAGGAATGCTGCACATGCTGAGCAAATCCTTCCTCTTATTTAACACACACTAACAGCATACACTACATGCCAAGCAGTATACTACATGTTTGCAAGCAATGGTGAACAAAATTCTGTCCAAGTAGAGGTGGGCAACCACATAAACACTTTTCTAAAGCTAAGCAGTCAGTGTGCCATGAAGGAAAAATACTGGGTGCTATGGAAAAATAAGACAGAAGCACTTTTTCACAGTGAAGGAAGGCCTCCTTCATGAAGTGGCTCAAAGGTAGAAGGTGGCAGGTGAAATCAGGGAGACAATTACTGTGGAACAAAAAGCCTTGGGTGAAGACGGCCCTAAAGTAGGAGAGAGCTTGATGATCTTGAAAACTTGAGAAAGAACGCCAAGTATGCAGTGAGTAGGTGAGAAAGCAGCAAGAGGTGAAGGTACAAGGGAGATTATGAAGGGCCAGGACATGGCTTCTGGATTTTATATCTTAAACGCAATGGGCAACCATTGAAGTGATTTAAGCAAAACATTCATCTAATCTGGTTGGCATTTTTAAAATGTCACTCTAGTAGCACCAGAAAAGAGAGTGGAGGTAGGCACAAATTAAAAGTACGTAAGACCTGCTTAGGGATGTTATTTATAGCCAGATGAACATGATAGTTTGAGCTCAGACGGTGCTGGTGGAAATGGAGAAAAACAGATGGAGTGGGAATCAGGATTCACTATAAATGAGCCTGAGGCGTTTCATAGAGAAAGAAATGTTCTAAAACTAGATTGTGGTGATAGTTATGGCACTCATTAAATATAGTAAAAACCCCTTTTAAAGGGGTAAATTCTGTGATATGTAAATTATACTTCAATAAAGCATTGGGTTTATTGTTGTTGTTTTGTGTTTTTTTTAAGGATTTGGTGATGGATTGAGTGAGAAGGGTCTTAGCCACCCTTCTCATGGGTGGCTAAGAAAATAAACTGGCTCCAAATCCAGTTCCAGTACGTTTCATTTCACCTGGTAATCAATGATGACCAGCTGTGTCCGGAAGTGATCGCCACTGCTCTTACCTTCAGCTGGTCAAGCCTGGTCACCATTCCATCAAGCACACTCTGCTGCCATACTTCTTGAAACTCGGCAAGGTTGAATTTCACTGCGTTCTGAAGCAGCATTTGCGCTGTGGCTCTGCAGACTTTGTCAGCATTCAGTTCAAAAAAAGTTTCACCTTGGGGAAAATAAGGAAATACAATTCATCTAAGGAAAAGGCATGGATACTTTCGGATTGTCTTCGCAATTAAATATAGTCCTAATGTCTCTTTGTCTGGAATTCACAGATGGAATTATACACAGCTCACTTACCACAAACCCCCGGAGTCCTCACTTTTAACAGGAACACACCTCATAAGGGTATATATATACAATAGTTTATACCCATCAAAATACTTACCTTCCTCTGTATATTTTCTTCCATAACAGTTAAGACAATGTTCGATCATTTCTCTGAAAAAGGTAAAACATTCATTTGAAAAGTTATCACCTTTTTTTATACATTTTAAATACCATTGCTAAGATAAATTTGTAATTTGAAATAATAACTGATTTTAGTGGCCAAGTAAAACTTCACATTAGGAACGAACTAACATATACTGGGAAGCAACTACATACCAGACCCCATGCCAGATATTTTTACATGAATTATGTGAGCACACAGCTATCATAAAAGTTAAACATAATTGTTTCTTCACATTTTTAATGCAAAAATAACATGATGCACATTTATTCACCCCTGTGACCAAAATTCCAAAGTCTCTCGGTCGTATATTTTAAAAATTCCTATAAAATATCAAAATATAAGTAGTCTATGTCCTGGATTTAGTTTCACCCTGGAAAACAATTTTCTTCCCCTTCAGGAAATTGTAGGGACTGTGATTAAAACACTTACCTTGGCTCTAACGGCCCAAGTTCCTGAAGGCACACATTCAAAGGAACTTGAGTAAAAGACCAAGACTCAGAATCCACAAGTTGAGTTATGTGATTCAGAAGTTTCATCTCATAATCAAATTCAAGAATCCTCCAATAACCTACAAATTTGAGAAGTTATAGTTATCAAAGAATATACTAAACAAATTAATTGGCTAAAAAACTGATAAAATAGCAGCATGCTCTTGGCCACTGCAAAAGAGACACTCTGCTTTAAAAAAAAAATAAGTCTACCCTGGCTGGCATGGTTCAGTGGATTAAGTGCCAGTCTGTGAACCAAAATGTCACCAGTCTGATCCCCAGCCAGGGCACATGCCTCAGTTGTGGGCCAGGTCCCCAGCTGGGGGTATGTGAGAGGCAACTGGTTGACGTGTCTCTCACACATTGATGTTTCCCTTCCTTTCTTTCTCCTTCCTTCCCATCTCTGTACATAAACTCTTGGAGGAAAAAAGTCTTAGTTTTCTTAATAAACAATGTTTCTTTTTCTCCTTTTCTCTCAACGTTACAAATTATCTTGAGGGACATCAGGCAGTTTTTAATGAGTATCTATGACCAACACTGATTTTTTTCCAAGTGCTTTAATACTCAATTATTTCAAAATAATCTTGTTGTTCTAAATGGAAACCTGGCAGTCGTTTCATTAGAATGTCATACAAATGAGGTGAAGGTCATGGGTTCAATACCCCACACCATAACCTCTGTTGTGGGGCATTGCCATGGTCATCACTCTCATCTTTTAGCACCCCCCCCCTTCAAGAGAATATGCCATAGGGCAAAGATGTCCAAAATTGTGTCTCTTTCTCTCTTACATGATGCTCAATTCTGTCATTATTAATAACAATGGCAAGTAACGCTACCTCCAATTTCACAGGCATTTAGAACTTGTAATTGGGTCATTATTTCTTCCTCACTTGCCTGAATTTGATCAAGCAAATCTTCAGTTGTATACTGAAACAAGGGGAAAAAAACAAAACAAAACATTTTAAGGCCTTTGAATAATGTATTTTTTAAGACTACTGAATTTGGGGGAGTAAGTACATAAATTACAGCAATATTTAGACAATTTCTTTCGTTAATGTGTAATGATTACTACATAAAATCAGCAGATAAATATCTTAGAAGAGAGCATAGGACTAAATCTCTGTGACGTTGCATTTAATAATGGCTTCTTAGATATAACACCAAAACACAACAAAACAAAAAAACATAAATTAGACTTCATCAAAATGAAAAACTTACGAACCTCAAGCCATCATCAACACAAAGGGACAAATGCTGCATGATTCTACTTATATGGGACAGTTAGAGAAGTCAAATTCACAGAAACAGTAGAAGAGTGATTGCCAGGGGCTGGGAAGCA
Organism: Noctilio leporinus; assembly: GCA_004026585.1. Taxonomy (NCBI): domain Eukaryota; kingdom Metazoa; phylum Chordata; class Mammalia; order Chiroptera; family Noctilionidae; genus Noctilio; species Noctilio leporinus. The sequence goes on along the minus strand of PVIW01000322.1, from coordinate 514,998 downwards.
GGGAAGACTGGGGATTTAGCATTTAATGGGTATAGAATTTCAGCTTAGGCACATGAAAATTTCTGTAGATGGATAGTGGTGGTGGTTACAGAACAATGCCAATGCACTTACTGCCACAGAACTACCCACATACAGTTAAAATGGTAAATGTTATGTACATTTATAAGTCTTGAAATATCAAGAAAGGAGTTCCTAAACAGAAATTCTCTGAAGTTATATAGTAGTCAACAAGAACATGAAAAAATAATCAACATCATTAGTCATTAGGGAAATGCACATTGAAACCACAATAATACCACTTCAACCCTCTAGGATGGATACTAAATAGATAAAAACAAGTGTTGTTGAAGATACGGAGAAAGCAGAACATTCATACTAAGGGAATGTAAAATGGTGCAGCCACTTCGGAAAACAGTCTAGCAGTTTTTCAAGAGATTATACAGAATACACACATGACCCATCAATTCTACCCTTAGGTATACTCGTATACCCTAGAGAAATGAAAACATAGATGCAACAGAAACTTGTACATGAACATAGCAGCAGCGTTATTCATTAAGTATAATCTACCCAAATGCCCATCAACTGATGAATGAATAAAATGTGGTATATTCATAAAACAAGGTAATATTCAGCAATAAAAAGAAATAAACTACTGATATACAAATGAAGGATACTTGAAAACATTATGCTAAATCAAAAAAGCCAGTTAGAAAAAGCCACATATGATATGATTCTATTTATATGTCCGGAAGAAGCAAATCAATAGAGACAGAAAGTAAATTAGTGGTTTCCTAGGGCTGAGGTGGAAGTAGGAAATTGGAAAAGTAGGATTCAAAGTTAACAGCTAAAGGGTATGGGGAGTGATGAAAATGTCCTAAACTTCATCAGGGTAATTATTGCACACCGCTGTAAATGTACTAAAAACCATTGAATTATATATACACTTTAAAAATGAGTGAATTGTTTGGTATACAAATTATGTTTAAATAAAGCTGTCACCCACCCACCCAAAATCAATCCATCAGTCAATGGAGGAAAAGGGAACTATTATAAATATAGTCTTCAGAACACCAGTACAGTTCTATAATTTTGAATTACGTTAAGCACTTTAAAAATTGTTTTTATTTGGTTTATATTTTACCATACTTCCAGGCATTAGTCAATTTTGACATTAAAGTAAAAGTACTTTCCATAATGTACATATCTAATACATAAATTCCAATACTTATCACAATGTATTTTCTAAAGAGCCCCTAACTATAACTTTTAACTAAATAAAAATGAGCTCTGGCTGCCGTGGCTCAGTGGACTGAGTGTTAGCCTGGGAACCGAAAGGTCACCAGTTTGATTCTTGGGGCATCTGCCTGGATTTTGGGTCAGGTCCCCAGTGGGAGGCACACAAGGGACACCAACTGATGCTTGTCTTGCACATCAGTGTTTTTGTTCCTCTCTTTATCCCTCCCTTCCCATCTCTCTAAAAATAAATAAGTAAATAAAAATAAAGTATTTAAAAAATGAATTTAACTGTAAAAAACTATTTTTGCATAGTTAGGAACATGAGCTTCCAGCCACATAAACGTCACCATGCTATGTAGAATTAGCTTTAAAATACTCTAGAAAAGGGGGAACAAGGTGAGAGGAAGCAGGGGATAGAAGACTGACAAATCATTGATAAATGTTCAACTGAATGATGAATATATGTGGTCCTTCTGCTTTTGGATCCACCTGAAATATTTATAATATAAACTGTAAAGAGCAAAAATGTCACCAATAAGTGCCTCTAATTAAATTCTATTTTTTAAATTCCAAGGAAAAAAATGAAAATAAGAGTCTTACTTTTGAGCAACTGGAATCCTTTTCTTTTTGACTGTCCGGTCCTTCATAGGCATTTTCCATCAAAAGTCTCTTTAGCTTCTTCAATTTAGGCCTACATCTTCTTAGTTCCCAGTAATTGTTAGAAAAACCAAAGATCTAGAAAGTATAAATGTTATAACCTTTTAGGGACCACTCCAAAAGAAAAATGCCATGCACCCAACTGCCCTCAATAAGAAGCAAGCGAAGGGAAATTGTTATTCTGCTTTCTGGAAGGCATCCATCTGGCCACCTCAAATAGGTGGATGGGCATCTTCGGGAATCTTTTCACACCCCAGTTAAGAAGGTACTGCCAACATAGTGAGAACCAATTACCTAGCTCCATATCTCAAGTGTACTTTGAAAACTAGAGTATGGCCAGAAAAGAATGACCAGAATAGTGGCAATGTTACAACCAGATAGAAACAACTGAAAATGCATATTTTTTGCCTTAAGAACAGAAAATAAAGAAGAGACAAAGAAATCCAAGGGAAGAGGGGGGACCCTTGTTCTGTATTACTCATGATGTCAAAATTAAACAGAACTTAAGGCAGAGACTTCTATTCAATATAAGAACCCTGTATTGTTTAGAATTGCAGCTAGTTCCTTATGAGACTGGTGAAAACTGTGAAAGTCCTACCACTCAAAGAAATCCAACTGATAGGGGCTGAATGATGGATAAGAACTTAGTAGGTGCCCAAAAGTGTTTCATGGGAAAGAAGGAGAAAATGCTGAAAGCAGATTATCTCTGGGTGCCTTCCAATTCTAACATGGAAGGTCAAGGGATGCTTCTGCTCTCCAGCTAGTACAAAACATGACTCAATTCAAGGCTGTCAAAAGAGGAGCTGGAGGACCAAACCAGAAAGACCGATGTCATCCGTAGTTCACAAACTGACAACCTGTTGGCTCTGTCCAGCACAGATGTTGGAGTGTGCTTTTGTAGTAGAGAAAGAGGGGTTTAGCATGAAGTTTAAATTACTGGCCAACACTGAAAACTTAGAGGAGATTTTTGTCCCCAAAATTTAAATTTTGAGCTTTACCGGGAAAAAGGAAATCAGAAGATCTGGTAATGCTGAATCTGCTTTCCCACCAGGCCAAGTAACGGCCCCCAAAATGGGGTGTTCTCCAGTTTACCATAGAACCCACCATTCCCTGTCACTCCCGAGACTGGATAGCCATGACCATTTATGAAGGCCAGCCTGCTTTGCTCATGTGCATTTCTTACCTGGCCCTTTTAGGCCTGTGAAGTACAACCACAGATGAAAACCTAGGTTAGTAGGTCACTGTTAAGTTTTACTCAGTCCTAGTACATAGAATTCTCAAAATGAGAGCTCAAAGGCACTCACAGCTATTGCTATACCCTCATCAAAAAAAACCCTACATAACTGATATGTGATGATAAAATCTACTTTTGCCCTGGTCGGTGTGGCTCAAGGGATGGAGCACGCCAGCCTGCCAACAGAAAGGTCGTTGATTCGATTCCCAGTCAGGGCACATGCCTGGGTTGCATGTCAGGTCTCCAGTTGGGGGTGTATGAGAAACCACCGACTGATGTCTCTCTCCTTCTTTCCACCTCCCTTTCCTCTCTCTAAAAATAAATAAATAAGATATTTTTTTTAAAAAGGAAAACATCTTTTACAAAAGGATGAGCTACTTAATCATAACGCAAGACACAACCCTCCAAGAATCAAAACACGGTATTTTGGAAGTTCCTCTGTTCTAACAATGCCATATCGATCACCAAACTTTCCCAGTATTTTCCCTTATTTCTATTCCAATTCTGTCTTTATGGAAGTAGTTGGCCTGAAGCCATAGTGCTAGAATTAAGGGCTGTGCTTTGTTATAGGTGTAACAATCTGGCCAGGATGGAGACATGTGTTTGGTGTCCACCACCCGCAGTCTCCAAAATAATTAAGCGGTTGTCATGTGTGGTTCTGGGTAGTAATGAACTAAACCATTTTCAAAGATGAGAAACACATTTTCCTCAAAAATTCAAATTTCTGCCCTGACTAAGGTGGCTCCTTTGGTTGAGAGCTTTCCAAAAACTGAAACATCTGATTTGATTCCCAGGCAGGGCATGGGCCGGAATTGCCAGCGAGGCCCCTGTTGGGAGTGAATTTTTTTAAAAATTCAAATTTATTTCCCTACCTCAGAAATATCACCAAATGCACTGATTATGGTTTGCGAAAGTCTCTTTTCAAAATATATCCATAGCAAAATTTACCAAAAACAGGTCAAACTCTTAGAATGAATCACCTAATAGCAAACTTTCTACATTACAGAAAATGGGCAACTGGTCAGGGACTTAAGTATTAAATTGGGAAAAAAAGAAAACTTCACCAGACTACAAAAATAAAATAATAATGTTTAAAATGTTCAAATTTCATCAGAGAACTTTTCAGATTTCCTATGGTTATACATTGTATACCTAAAGTTTTTGTTTCTTTTTTAAAAGATTTCATTTATTGTTAGAGAGAGGGAAAGGAAGGGAGAAGGAGAGGGAAAGAAATATCGATATGGCCAAGAAACAGCTTGGTTGTCTCTTGCATGGCCCCAGCTGGAAATCTGGCCTGCAACCCAACCAGGCATGTGCCCTGGGTGGGAATTGAACCAGCAACCCTTCAGTTCACAGCCAGCATTCAATCCACCAAGCCACACCAACCAATGCTAAGGTTTTTAATTAAAGGCAAGATTAGAACCAATTTTGTCATTCTTATATAAATCAGGAGATAGAAAACAGTACCTCAGTGTGAATAATGTTACAGTGGATTTCTTCCATCTTCAGCTGGTCTGGAGTTTTACAACCAGGAATTAAAAGCAACATATTGGAGGTGTCTGCTATCTTCAAGTCATAAGTTTTGTCTTTACTGCACAGCACAGCCTGCTCATCTTTATCACCACGAATCACCATACTGCAGGAAAATAAAAGAAAATCATAACTGATTGAAAGGCCAATGAACAGCTTCATTATAAACAGTTCCCAAATCCTCTAGGCGGAGAGAATTTAAAATTAAGCCTTGATGCTGCATCTGGTCCCTGATCTCTTAGCCCTCCCTCACAAAACGATGGGCTCCATAGAGCAAGAACTGGGCCACTTGAGAGCTATCGGGCAGCAGGTGGCCTAAGGAAAAATAACTCAGCATGAGCAAGAACGATTCCAAGAGACCAAAAGTTGTCATACGGCATCATTGCACAAGCTGCCAGGGAGAACACAAGACAAAGCATCCAGGAGCTTTAATCAGGATGTCACAGTTTTCAAAGGCATGCTAATGCAGTCCTTCTCAAACTTGGGCATGGGCATCTTTGGGAATCCTGTTAAAAGGCAGATGAAGTGGGAGGGCATATATAGGGACTGAATGGCAATAGAAAAAAATACAATAAAATAAACATTTAAAAAAAAATTTAAAAGCAGATGGGGATTCAGTCAGTCTAGGATGAGACCTCAAATTTTGCATTTGTAAAGACGATGTCCAGGCTGCTGGTCCTGGATCCCCACACAAGAGTGGTCCCTCTTGTTTTGTTCTAAGAACCCCTGACAATCAGAGGGGCACATCCTGTCCTGACCATCAGCCATGTCACCAAGAAATTGGGAGCTTGTGAAAAGAAGACTGCAATGCTGAATAAAAAATACAAAAAAGATAGGTTCATAAGCTGATCTAAATAAAGTCTCTGACCAATGGTCACAGGTGGCTTAAAGCTGGAAATGACAAGAGGGTTGGTTCTAACAGCTTTCCTTGTTTGTAGAGCATTTAACCCTCCAATTCACTTGTTTTAAACCAAACCTTTGTTTAAGCGAAAAGAACAAAAGGTTGCCCTGGCTGGTGTGGCTTAGTGGATTGAGCACCCACCAGCCTGCCAACTATAAGGTTGCTGATTTGATTCCAAGTCAGGGCACAGCCCGGGGTGCAGGCCAGGTCTCCAGATAGGCTGGGAGGGGAAATCATCGATGTTTTCGTCCCTCTCTTCCCCTCTCAATAAAGACATACATACATACATACATAAAGGATTGTATTAGCTTCTTGGTAATAATATTTAATACTTCCAAGGACCTATTCTTTAACATTTATTTCTTCTACATCGCACTATCAATGCTTTGAAATACTTTGTTTAGAGCCCTGACCAGTGCCGTTCAGTTGGTCAGACGTGGTCCTGTGAAGAGAAAGGTGGCTAGTTCACTCCTTTTCGGGGCACATTTTGAGTTTCAGGTTTGGTCCTCGGTCACATGCTAGAGGCAACCGATCGGTGTTTCTCTCCCTCTCTTTCTCTCTCCTTTTCCCTCTCTGTAAAAATAAGTTAAATCTTCGGGGGAAAAAACGAAGTATTTTGTTTAGACCTACCTCCCCACCCACATGCACACACAACATTTAAAATCCATATCGAACCCTGGCTGGTAGCACAGTGGTTAAGGTGCCGGTCTGCGAACCCAAAGGTCGCAGGTTTGATTCCCCAGCCAGGGCACATAACCAGGATGCAAACCAGGTCTCCAGTCAGGTCGGTGGCTGGAGGCAGGTGAAACGCAACCATACATTGATGTCTCTCTCCCCTTCTGCCTCTCTCCCTTCCCATCTTTCTAAAAATAATGAAATCTTAAATAAAAAAAAAAGAAAAAAGAAAAAGAAATACAAATAAAACCCATACCGCCAGGCCTTCTGCGATTTTGCCCAAGTAAGTTAACCACATAGCTGAGCAAACAGATGGTCCCCACACCTTCAGTCCTTTCTCAAATCCCTGCCAACTCAGCTGGGATGAAAACCCATGAGCCAAGTTCTCCATAAGTTTGCTTGAAGATACTTAGCAGCCAGTTAACTACAATACTGTCTGATGGGTGAAGCATGATAACTGGAAGACAGCCTAAAGGATTCAATTTAAAGGAACCCACAAGGGAACGAACTACCTAATAAAATAAAATACAGGTGTTGGAGGAACCTACAATGCAGAAGGGAATCAAACCACAGCTTGTCATAAATACTGACTTCCAGGGGCTGGGACTGCACACAATTAAGATGAAACAAAAAGGAATTGCTTAAAAACTAAAAAAAGAAAAAACACAAAAAAAGGAATCATTCTTCGAATTTCTCCTGTTATTGATATTTAATCGATGGTCTTGCAGCAACGGGTAGTTGACCTAGATTTAGAAACAGCTTCAGATCCTCAGGGAGTGATCCCAAGCGAGGCAGTTGTTTTGAAGGCCTTTAATGACCCAATCTGTAAACCGGCTTTAAACGTATCTGAGTAAAATAAATATAAGAAGGCAAGAAGAGCTCTATAAATACTAGCTATTACCGTTGGATTTCAAGGTAGAATGGCCAAGGGTTCTGTACAGTACCAGCTGTACAGTACCATTGTTAGTGCTTTCGAAACTTCCCTTAGGTTCTGCCTCCCGGGCTGTTTCCGCGGACGCGAGCCTCCCAGTTTAGCTGGAGCAGTCCTGGTGATGACACCGGTCCAGCTCACTGGCCTGCCCAGCAGTGGCGCGCAATCCTGGGAAGAGGCAGCGAGCTGGGCCCCCAACCTGCTGTGAGGCACCTCCCCGGCCCAGGTCCCCATCCCGCGTTGCCCCGCAGAGGGCAGCCTAACGTGGCTGGCCGGGGGCTGGAGCCCGGCAGGCCCCGCTCACCTGCGCCCGGCCTCCAGCTCCTGGCACAGCGCGGGCTCCAGCTCCAGCAGACAGAAGTCGCCGGCTGCAGCGGCGCTGGCCCCCGGGCTGAAGCCCAGGCACTGCACGGTCGGGAGCAGCTCCGCCGGGTTCTGCTTGGCGATCTGCAGGGTCGCATCCACCTCCTCGCGGGTCCTCCTCATCGCCGCACCGGGTAGGGAGTGCGGGAGATTGAGACCGCGAGGACTTCCCTCCCTAAAGTAGTGGGAGCCCGAAAGCCACCCTAAACAGGACACGGCTTCTAAAGCGCGCCTCGGCGGCGCTGGGCGTGTTTCCGGGGCGGAGCGCACGGCGGGCGCGGCCCCCGGGAAAATCCGAAGGTGACTCTGTGCGCCATCCCAACCCAAGGAGTCCCGGTAGGGTGCCCTAGCTGTGGTCCAGAAATGTTATTTTCCGGGGACCGCCTTGATGGAAGCTGCGGAAACAGAGCGGCGATCCTGTAGGATGCCGTGCGGAACCCTTACTCCTTCCGCTGTCCCCTTTGTTTCCCGCCAATCCTCCCATTTCCCCGCCAGCAAAATAGTCTCGTGTTAGGGGAGTGGCTGGCCTTGTGATAACGCTTTGCCTGCAGAATTTCAGAAACCCTTCTCCACACCTCTATAAAGTGGGCTCTTGGTCGTCCCGTTTTGCAAACGAGGAAGCACCTCCTTGCGGGTGGTTGCGTAGCCCACGTCTGGTGCCACCCCAGTCCGCGGCTCTGAAACCGTCCTGCTGGGTCTGGTGCACAGGCTTTGGGCCGGGAGCACCGCTCGGGCAGAATTGGGCGGGGCATCTCACTTTGGATCTGGGGACCATCTATCTAGGCAACAATGGCTTGGACTAGACCCGGTCTGCCGGGGAGCAAGCTGGGACTGGTGTGAAGAGGAATAAAACCTTCCTGGGGGTGTGGCCAGGCAGTGCAGTCTCTGGAGGAAACCCGCAAACCCGCCTCTGTAAGTTGTGAGCACTGCCCACTGTGCGTTCTCTAAGGCATTTTCTAGACCAGCTCTTACAGTGAGGGCCCTGCAGACAAAGTTTTAAGAGTTCGTCATATACGCACATACATGAAGAATTTGTCACAGCATAATACAGTGAACTGTCCCAGGGATGCTTGCAGGCTCCGTTTGGGATTCTTGTTGCCCCTGGGATGAGAAGCCTGTGAGGAATATTCCTCTTACAACGGGGTGGCGGCCTCACACTAGTCTGTGTAAATCAGATTTTGATATGAGTGAAAAAATGAGGTGGGCGGGTGAGTGAGGGGTTGAATTCAAAGGAATGAGCAGGCATTTTCTTTCAACTCCTGGGTGACATTGTATGCAAATACAGAGTACAGCCATAGAAAAACTTCAAAGGAGTCAACCAACCATACTGAAAGTATGCATTTGGTTACAGTATTCATCTATTGTGTTTCATGACCTGAAAGGGGAATTTTATTTAGTGAACTGTACTTCACATAAGAATTACATATGAGCACTTCTTTTGGTGTTATTTCCTCTGTTTTTTTTCTTCCTCTTTTCAAATTTAGCGAAGAGCATGGTAATGTCCAAGCATTCAAAAACATTAACTGTCATATAACCTTGGCTTGGGCCATCATGTACTGTTACTAATCAAGTCAAGTCTCTCTAATGTACTGTATGTTGTCATGGCAGCAGGTAACTCTCACTCCTAGATTTTAAGCAATTTTACACTTATTTGTGTGATTACTTCAAATCTTTTATTGTCCCTAAGACTGTAAAGCTATAAAGTTCACGAGGACATCATTAAGTAGAGTACCCAGAACATAATAGATCTTCATAAAAATTTGCCATGAAAATTAAAAAAAAAGATTTTTTATTTACTTATTTTTGGAGAGAGGGGAAAGAAGGGAGTAAGTAATAACTATCCAGACAGCTCTCAACTCAGCCCATTGACTAACTTGTCCTGCACCATCTTCTATTCACACGCCGTCCATGCTGGACTGGTAGGCTACCACCCTCCAGGTGGGCAGCTGGCCCTGGCAGGAACCATCAGTGTACCAGGCATCCTCAGGCATAGGGGCTCATCCCTCTTTAATAGCAGCCCCAGGCATGGGAAGAGGAGCAGCAACTTCTGTGCCCACATCTTGGTAAGTAACTGGGCTCAGGAGCTGTTGTGATTCTTGGCTCAGAGAGTTCAGCATTAGTTTTCTACTCTGTTGGAGATATGTAGTCCACTTAGAGTGGCCATCTGTGCTACTGAGATCTTGGGTTGGTTTACAATGTCTTGTACCCACCCAGCAATGGGCCAAGTAGTATGTACTCGAACCCCAGTCAGTCTGATTATAGTTTCAGTATCGGGGAGAGCTTAGTAAACAGCATTCACTTGTTCTATGGGGCTGTATCAGGCTTCCACCTACTTCCGAAGCTGCGACCAGAGGCCAATGGCACCTTAGTGCACCCTTGCCATTGCCAGAGGCCCCACGCATAGCTTTCAGGGGTGACGTGGACATCTAAATCACATGTCTGAGATTGATCTATAATCCCCAGTGCTGGTCAGGTCTTTGCTACTTGCTTCACAGCCTGAAAGGGCTGGTCACATTCTTCCCCCAAATCTCAGGGGCTCCTTTGTGGATGAGGCAATACGAGGGTACAACAGCTGAGCTGAATGTTGTATCAAACCTGCCAGTACCCCACCAACCCTAAAATTTCTTGCAATTGCTTTGGCTTCTGCAGGATGAAGAAAGCCCGAAACTTATCTATCAGAGCAGCGGACATCACCTTTGTCTTACCCAACCAAACAACACCCAAGAATTTAAAAAACAATCCAGATCCCTGGATTTTGTTGGAACTGACTGCCCATCCATGACCGTGGAGGTAAATCAACAGCAGAGGAACAACGTGATCTAACTATGTAGGAGCATCAAAGGTCAGCATGATACCATCAATGGAATGGCACAATTTCACAGAGGATGGTATAGTCCATGCAGCTAAGTCTTCAGCCACAGGCATCGCAAACAGTAGCTCTGTGCAGGTAACCTTAAGTGAGAACAGTCAATGTCCACTGGTGACCTTTCCAGGTGAAGGCAAACTGGCCTTGGCTTTCAGGGCCAATATCAAAAGAAAAAAAGACATTCGCTAAATCGAATACATAATGATATGTGCCCAGATCATGACTAGGCTGGTCTAGAAGCTATGTTACATCAGCTGCAAAGAGAGCGGGAGTTACCTTATTTAGCTCTCTATAATCTACAATCCTGCACCAAGTCCCATCCTACTTTTAGACAAGTCACACAGGTGAGTTGTAGGGACTTTGGGCCTGTCTGATGGTATTCACCCTAGTAGATTCTCCTATGCACCCCCACCCCATTTTTTCATGGCCGTCTGGAAGGTGGTATTGTTTGGTGGCCATTATTCTATGGAGAGTGGGAAGTGACACAAGGGGGTGTTGGCATGACCCCTCAAACAGCCTTCACAACCTGTATTTGGAGGCAAAACTCCCCCATGGTTTGTAGGTGCATGCCAACTAGATTGTCAGTTCCTAGGATAAACTCAGGGATAGGGGAAATCTACACTTAATAAGGGGAAGATGAGGAACACACCCTATTCCAAGAGTCAGTGTTACAGCCAGCACATGAATGGACTGTTCTTCATAGCCATTAATGACAGTTATGTGCTCTCTAAGTCTCTTTGGGTTACTATAGATAAGAGAATATTCTGTACCTATACCAACACTCTCTGTGCATATTTTGGGGACCAGTAAAGAGCAAGTTCTACTGGTGGCCTCCTGTCCTCACTGGGTTCCTGTAAGCAAGTCCCTCAACTATCTCCCAATGCAAAGACCCCTCCCCAGATGGGAGGGAGGCCACTTCACAAGCAAGGCAACCATGAAGTCAGCCAAGCAGGGTGTCAGTTCTAGGGGTGTGGATGGGACCATTCCTGTTGACACTCCATTTCAGTGTTCGGACACTGCAGCTCAGGTTTCAGTCGCTGCCAGAGACTCACAAGAATGTAGGTAAGCTTTTCGTTGATCATATCTACCCCAGTCTTAACCAGATCACTCTGTAGATGTCTGTGGGTTACTTCCAGTGGACCTTTCTACTTACGTTTCATAATTACATTCTCTCCCTTTTTTCAAAAAGTAGTCTTTCTGCATTGGAGGTGTGATCCAGGACTGTGCATGACAAATATTCCTTCATTGCTTTGCTCCAGGAAAAGCTGACCCATTAAAAAAAAATCAGGTATATTTTAAATCAGTCATATTCACACATGTTAGTTTACAAAACTATTCCCCCCCACCTCTGGTTCTAAAAGAACCTCATCAAAACAGCAATCCTCTGTTTTAAGCGAATGCACACATTCTTGTTGCTTTGACTGTGGTGGTCTGCACCTCGTAACATCGCCATGACATCTTTTGACCAAACTCGGGCATTACTTCTGAAAGCCAGCGGTTGAGAGGATAATCTTTGCATCATGCTCTCCGTTGTCATCATGGTTAGTCCCAGTTTCTGAAGGGCATTATCACTTCCCAGGTTAACCCAATACAAATTACATTGCCCCCGCACAGCCTGCAGAATTATTAAAGGCAGTCAGAGAACTTGGGAATAGGGAGTCCTTCCTCTAATGCTCTCACTCCGAGTACCTCATCTTGCTGATGCACCTGTGCCTCCTGCTCCACGGACGGGCAAGCCGAGTCCCCGCTGGTGCGGCCCAACTCAGTGGGTTGGGTGACAGCCTGTGAGTTGGTTTGGTTCCTGGTTAGGGCACATGCCTGGGTTTGTGGGCCAGGTCCCCATTTGTGGGTACGTGAGAGGCAACCACACTTGATGTTTCTCTTTCTTCTTTTTCCCTCCCTTCCCCTCTCTCTAAAAGGAAACAAAAAACAAGCTGGGAAGGCGCTCTCACGCCATCCTCTACCGCCTCCATGGTGCGGCCCGCTGGCTGCATCCCACCTCCTCAGGCCCAGCATTTGACCTCACCCACTCACTTTCTCCTCACAGCTGTGGCCCCATTTGACCTTGAATGCTGGGCTCTTAATAGTGCCAGGTGTTGCCAAGGGCCTCTAGTTCCCAATTATGACATGGGAACCATTTTGACCAGAAGTAGAAAATTTACCCATAAGACAACTTTTGGAAGCGAGGCTAGCAAGTGCCCGTAAGTATAGATGGATTGAAAAAAAAAGCGAGGGTGCATTTACACAACAGAATGCTGCTCAGCAGCAGAAGTGAAGGAAATCTTGCCTTTTGTGGAGTCATGAATGGACCTGGAAGGGTGAGTCAGTCAGAGGGAGACAGGTGTCATGTGATTTTGCTTATATGTGGAGTCTAATGACCAGAATAAACTAACAAACGAAATAGAAACAGATTCATAGCTGCCAGAGGGGAGAGGGGAGAGGGACTAGGTAAAAAAAGGTGAAGGAATAAGCAAAAAATAAAAATAAAAAACTCCTCATAGACAACAATATGGTCATTACCAAAGGGAAATGAGGTTAGAGGGAAGCAGGAGAGGATAAAACAGGGATAAATGGTGATGGAAGGAGACCCCTATCATTTAGTGTCATCACAAAACAAGTCGGTAGGTGGCAGTACACACCAAGGTATTAAGTATTTTTTGTTTTGCCCTTTTATTAATAGCATTAAGGTCTGCACAGAACCAAGGTTAAGTGTTGGGGATCCCCAACCCCTAAAGATCCCCTGGTGCTGTGGATGAAATGAACCTTCCCAGGGAGTTCGTGCTGGGGGATAGAAGGCTTACCAGTGTTTGATAGACAAAGGCCTAGATGGCCCACCCCCAAAGGTTTTTATTGATTACACAAGGTTGGGAATGTGCTGACACACCGCAGATTATTACCACAGAAGAGTATTCAAAAGAAAGGGAGTTGTTAAATTTAAATAACAATAGAAGAAATGCTACCATTTCTTCTGGTCTGTTAAACAAGGTGACTTCAAGAACTCCAGGTGGGGTCCTGCCTGGGGCACAGTGGATAAGGTGCCAGCCTGTGAACTCAAAGGTCACTGGTTCAATTCCCCAGCCAGGGTACATAACCAGGTTGCAAGCCAGGTCTCCAGCCAGGTCCGTAGCTGGAGGCAGGTGAAAGGCAACCATACATTGATGTCTCTCTCCCTTCCCCTCTCTCTAAAAATAATAAATAAAATATTTTTAAAAAGAAAGAAGAACTCCATAGAATTTTAGGGAGTGTGACATTACCTGTGGGTTAAAGTTTAACATCTACTTTGGGCACAATACACAAGTCAAGGAAGTTGAGATCACAAGGCATGTATGGAATATTCAAAGGATGTAAGGAATATTCCCAAGGCCAGATTCATATTTGGGGTCCCCCTTGGAGCATGAGGGCCTGTATGCACCCAGCTTTGTCAAGTCTTACAGGCTTGGCCTGGCCTGTGTGGAGCTCCATGCCCCGACACCTTCCCAAGGGTACCCCAATAGTTAAGAAGACTAAGAAGGCTTCTTAGAAAATCAGCAGGGTTGGGCCTGGAAGACAAGAGAACCTCACATTTATTCATAATGTTTTATTTTTATCACTACACAAAGATTAGTCAAACAGAACAAACATATTGAAAATAAGTGAATGATAAATACATGCAAATTTTATTTTTCCCTATCCTTACACTTATTTTCTAAAGACAAGTTCCCTTTAAGAATCTGTCAACAAAAATATCTAAACAGGGTATTGCTAACCCACCAATTTGTTTCTATTTATAAAGAATAAAAATTATAGTAGCAGGAGAATCAAGACTTTTATTAATGGTTAAAAACAATGCAAACTCCTAATACCATATAAGAATTCAATGAACAGAACAACAAATAGCTTAGGGAATGCAAGACAATATTAAAGAGACATAGAATTTAAGTAAATCTTTAAAATTAGGCAGAGATAATACAGGTGTGTATTAAGAGGCATCAACAATGATAGCTAACATGTTATTAAGCTTCATCATTGACAATATTCTTTTATTTTTAATACAATTTTTATCGATTATGCTGTTACATTTGTCCCAATTTCTTTTTTTTTTTAAAGACTTTATTTATTATTTTTTAGAGAGAGGGGAAGGGAGAGAGGCAGAGAGGGAGAGAGACATCAATATGTGGTTGCTGTTCACCGGCCCCAGCTATGGACCTGGCTGGAGACCTGGCTCACAACTTGGTTATGTGCCCTGGCTGGGAATCGAACCAGCGACCTTTGGGTTCACAGTCTGGCACCTTATCCACTGTGCCACCAGCCAGGGCCTGTCCCAATTTCTTTTCCTTTTGCTCTCCTCTACCCAGAAACCCCCCACCCTCCAGCAATCCCATTGCCTCCTTAGTTCACGTCCATGGGTCATGCATGTGAGTTCTTTGGCTTTACTTTTTCCTGTACTATTTCTTAACATCTCCCTGTCTATTCTGCACCCACCAACTATGCTTCTTAATCCCTGTGCTTTTCTCCCCTTCTTGCCCTTCTCCATTCCAGCTGATATCCCTTCGATGTTCCCCATAGCTTTGATTCTGTTCCCTCTCTGGTTGTCTGTTTAGTTTTAGTTTTTATTTTTTAGACTCTGTTGTTGACAGTTGTGAGCTTGCTGGTTTTTTAATGTCCATAATTTTGATCCTCTTTTTCTTAAGTAAATCCCTTTAACATTTCATATAATAATGGCTTGGTGATGATGAATTCCTTTAGCTTTACCTTGTCTGGGAAGCACTTTATCTGCCCTTTCGTTCTAAATGATAGCTTTGCTGGATAGAGTAATCTTGGTTGTAGGTCCTTGTTTTCTTCACTTTGAACATTTCTTGCTAGTCCCTTTTTGCCTGAAAAGTTTATTTTGAGAAATCAGCTGGGAGTCTTATAGTAACCCCTTTGTAGTTAACTATATTTCTTTCTCTTGCTGCTTTTAAGATTCTTTCTTTATCTTTAACATTTGGCATTTTAATTATGATGTGTCTTACTGTGTTCCTCTTTGGGCCTAGCTTGTTTGGGACTCTCTGTGCTTCCTGGACTTCACCAAATTAGTAAAGTTTTCCTTCTTACTTTTTCACATACGTTTTCAATGTTTAGCTCTTTCTCTTCTCCTCTACTTCAGATATTGACACGTTTAAAGTTGTCCCAGAGGTTCCTATACCTCTTCTCGTTTTTTCCCAATTCTTATTTCCTCTTTCTGTACTGGCTGATTGTTTACTTCTTCCTTATGTCCCAAATCATTGATTTGAACCCCAGTTTCCTTTCCTTCACCCTTAGTTTCGTGTGGATTTTTCTTCGTTTCACAAAGCCTAGCCTTCACTTCTTCCTTTCTGCATTTGTTTTACTTAAGCGTATTCATCAAGTCTGTGAGCACCTTAATCGCAGCTTTCTGTGTTTGCCTGTGTGTCTTAGGTAGTTCTGTTGCACTTACTACCTTGTGAGGGGCAGAACCTTACGAATTCGTCAGTGCAGGGCGACCCATTTCACCACATTGTGGCGCTGTATGTGGGGAAGAGGTCTGAGAGGTAACAATGCCTCTTGCAATTGCCTCTCCCCAACCCCACTGATTTTTACAGTCAGAAGCAATATGGGGCTGGAACTGTGGGCTGCGTGGTCTGGCCCTAGGATGGCTTCCAGGTTTAAACGTATGACCGTGCTTTTCACCGTGACCTCAGTCCCCAAGCCACTACCACAGCTGCTGGCTCTATTTTTCCTGGCGCTGGAACTGTGGGTGGCACGATCTGGCCCCAGGATCACTTCCCAGGTTGAAATGTGTGACTGCGCTTTTTGCAGGGGCCTCAGCCCTGGTACTACCAGTGCTGCTCTCCCCCCTGGCTCCACCCTTCCTACCTGTCTGGCTGAGTATTTCTTTACTTCTTCATTGGTTGTACTTACATGTAGTTCGATTTTCTGAAATTTCTGTGTGGCTTTTGTTTATTTTTTTCAGGTAGCTATAAATTTCTTCTAGTTATGAGGGAGATACAGTGTGTCTACCTATGCCTCTATTTTGGCCAGAAGTCTTGACAATATTCTTTCTCATATTTGATTCATTTCCTTTTTATGAAAAATATTTATTTATTTATTTATTTATTTATTTATTTATAGAGCAAGGGGAAGGGAGGGAGAAAAAGGGAGGAAACATCGATGTGTGGTTGCCTCTCCTACGGCTCCCAACTGGGCCTGCAGCCCAAGCATGTGCCCTGACCGGGAATCAAACCAGCAACCCTTGTTTCACAAGGGTTTTTTTTGTTTGTTTGTTTGTTTTTTTTTTTTTTTGCACCAAATTGTTTTCCTTTTATTCAAGTAAATTGGCCTCGGGTGGCACAGGAAGGAATCTTTCCTTGTAAGCAGACTGTAGATTTGTCCACAGTCTAATTTCCACATTTTTGGGGTGGCGGATCCTTCTGGAGCCTTGTGTCCTCCGGAGTAGTAGCCCAAACAGCCTCCCTTTTCTGCCTCCAGGCCCCACTTTCCTCCCTGACCCAGGCTCCCTCCCCTGAGCCGGGAGAGCACCAGTCTGTCAGGAAATTCACTTTGTGTTCTTCCAAATGAGGCTTCATTCCTGGGAAAAAGGGCCAGGCCGAACACACGTTTTTGCCAAATATAAGCAGCATTGTGAGGGAGGGTAGTTTCTTAAATACAACTTTAAAATGCGCCTGGTGGAAAATACGAGGGGTGGGTGAGGAGGGGGAGAAGACCACCACCTTCCTATAGCCCAGCCTATGCTTCTTAATCATGGGGGAAATCACAGGAGGTGGAAAGGATGGAAGGACAGAGATAATAACTGCAAGATAAGTTCATTTAAAAAAAGGAATAAAAGCTTTTTAAAGAAAACAAAAAGAAGACAAAATCAGCACCCAGATCTGGAAGATCTATGTATATAAACCAGCAGGAAAAGATGACTTCACTGGTGAAACCCAGAGCACCTGACTTCCTGGTTGGGGAGAGACCATGCATGGCTGGTGAGGTTTGGAAGACACACTGTTGGGGATCCCCACCCAGTTCTCTGCCCCAGCCCTAGCCTCGGCCTGTGGTAGGGAAGCGGAGGCCCTGAGGGAGAGGAAAGGCAGCAATCCTAGCAGGGGGTTACCAGTCTCCGTTTCCGGATACATGCCCAAATCCACTCCGGGGAGACCTGCTGGGCCTCAGGGTTCTTGTCCCTGCTACCCAGCACATGTGTGGCTGAGGCCATGTCAAATTCCTGTACCAGGTCCCCATCAAATGCCACAAAGTAGCGTCTGAGACGACTGAAGTCTGGTGTGGAGGGCGGCAGGTAGAGCCACACCCCAGTGAAGATGTCCAGCAGCACCCTCACTTTTGCTGGGCATGGGGTCTCATCAGAAGCCTTCCGTTTCTCCCCAACTTTCACAGAAGTCTTCATGGCCAGCTTTTCTCCCACTTTCACAGGGGAAGGCTTTGCGTTCAGTTTACGGCCACCTTGTTTCACTGAGGCCGGCACTCAGTCCACCGAGCCACACCAGCCAGGGCTGCAGAGAACTTTTACAAAAATTTATTTCAGTCAAACACAGGACTTGTCTGGAAGCAGGAGCTCAACAGGCTGAAATAAATGCTTCAGAGAGTATATTTGGAGTTTCTTTTACCCATTTGAGGTTAAGGAGGGGAATAAGGAAGGTGGGAGAAAGCAGGATGGGGATCAGATTACATACAGGACAGTTAAAATTGTGTGTTTTCTTGCTGTTGTAGAAGGAGGGGACTGAAAGGGCAAATGTCAAAGGTGTGTTAAACTTGCACAGGGATCAATGGGCAGGACTTGCTTAAGGCAAAGATCAGGCTTTTAGTAAAGTAGTTATATGCCTAGGGTGTTACTACCCAGCCAGGATCTGCCCAGTTAGGATGCAGGATCAGATTATGCTGTGAGGTTATTTTTCATAGAATCCTTTCTTTTTTTCCTTTTTCTTGCCCCCCCCCCACTGCAATGGAAGAAACTGAGACATATTGATACCACTATTTAAAGAGATAATCTTTATGAACACAACTTTAAAGCCAGAATAGCTGGGTTTGATTCTTTTTTAAAAAATGATTTTATTTTTCATTTTTAGAGAGAGGGGAAGGGAGGGAGACAGGGAGAGAAATATCAGTGTGTGGTTGCCACTTGAGCACCCCCCCACTGGGGGCTGAGCCAGCAACCCAGGCGTGTGCCCTGACCTAGGATCCAACCGAGGACCCTTTGGTTCTCAGGCTGGTGCTCAATCCACTAAGAACACCAGCCTGGGTCTGGGTTTGATTTTTAATACTTCTTGCACTTATTAGCTGCTTGTCTTGGGCAAAGTTTCCCCATCTGTCTGAGCCTACTTCCTCAGATAAAATGAGGAAAATACCCATTTTATGTTTTGTTTCACTAATTAAAGAAGGTCACAACTACCGGAAGCATCTTTCATGCTGCAGATGTCAACAAATGGCAACCACAATTATTTTTGTTGCTACCTGAGGATTAATTGTAGGCGTGAAGCTGGATTCCAGGTCTGATTTTCAGGCCAGCGTTCTTTCTTGACTACACCTTAAGCAAGCTGTCTTTGGTGAAAGGGATTGAGGCGAGAGAATTAATTCTCCATGCCTTGCAGTGACCTGTATATTCACTGTTCACTATTTAGCTAGGTTGTTATTATTTCGACTTTTTGGCAATTTGGGGCACGGACAGTAATTAAAATATCTTCACACTTGTTTAGTAACATCGCAGCCTGTCCCTAGGATCCCACAACAAGAGCTTCCCGGGTAAAGGAAGAGGTGCTAGCTAATTCAACCTCGGTGAAACACCAGCCCAGAACCGGCTCCGCCCAGATGTTTATATTTTCCTCTCTCGACCCCGCCCCCCGACCACGAGGCTTTGGCCACGCCCCCAAGCTGGAGCTCCCGGAGCCTACTTGCCGGGCCGGTCAGCCCACCCACAGGAATTCCCTTTCCAGCCAATCGTGACTGAGCAACGGGATTGCCCCGAACAAATATGGCGAGAGCGGCCTCTCTGAGGGCAGGCTGCTTGAACACTCCAACCCGCTGCGGCCGGCATCGGCAGTGGTAGCAGCACGGCCTGGAGCATGGAGAGTGGCAGCGCGGGCAGCTCTGGCAGCGGTGGCAGTGACAGCAGCCCCAGTGGGAGTGGCGGGGCGCAGCAAAGGGAGCTGGAGCGCATGGCTGAGGTCTTGGTCACCGGGGAGCAGCTACGGTAAGGTGTGGGGCAGTGCTGGGGGGCCCGCGGTGGCACTGCCCGCCCGTGTTTGCAGCAGTGCTGCGCGCACGCGCTCGCGCGGAGACCCGTGGCTCGCCACCCGGACCGTCAGCTGGTGCCTCTGCCTGGCCGCGGCGGCCCGGCGCCCTGCAGGGCTGGAGCGGGGCTCTTGAGGACGTGGGCGAGCGGGTGGTGCGCTCTGCGCCCGCAGACACGTTGCTGCCTACCGTGCGCGCTCCCTGTTCCCTGCACCCGGGCGCTCGCTGCCGGGCCTCCCGGGTGACAGCCGGCTCTTGATCCACCCACAGAGCCAGAGGGGTCGGTGTGGGGGCCCTAGCCAGCTCTAGTCCCCTCCTATTTCTTCCTAGAAAGAGCCAGCACAACGATCGCCTTCTCTTCAGGTTGTCCTTTTTGGTAATAAGTCTTGCTTCGACTTCCTTGAGCCTCAGCCTTTCATCTGTAAAATGGGGCTGATCACTGCTCTTCAAGGACTGTCGTGAGGGCTAAACCAAGAGAACGTTTTTGAAACACTGTACCTATCACTAAACAGGCTAGTGCTCATCAGTCGTAATTTGGGCCCGCAAGGGGGCGTGGAGACACCTTATCCCGCTGCCCTGCTGCTCTCCCAGCGCGTACATTTTGGGCAACAGAGCCCAGCAGTCCAGCTGCTGCAAGAATTAGGACTTGACAGGTCTTATCCAGGACATGCAGTGACCACCCAGAGCTAATACCGCCTTTCCATTTACATCCCATCCTGGTCTTTCTTCTTAGATTTCTGTTTGAGAATTGTACTTACAGTCTGACCGGTTCCGCAGCTGCCCTTGTGGTCATAAATCAGTTTGCCAGGGAAAAACCCTGGCTCTGCAGCGTTGGAGCCTCGACTTGGCTGCTGTCCTCTTGCCGGCGGGAACAACTCGCACACCAGTTCCTTCTAGTCCTCCGTCTGAATCTACAGGCTCGTTCTGGTTTCTAAACGCTGTGTTTCAGACTTGAAGGACAAAATCTCTGCAGAGATCCCTAACGTTTGGTAATCACCCTGTTTGCCACAATTAGATTTAGGAACTAATTATTGGAAGTTGGAATTAATTGACTTGAACCCTACAAGAATTGCCCATTTCGATTTCCTACTGATATTTAAATATATGGCCAGAATTAAATGAATACAAGCTTGTTTTCCCTCGTCAAGCATATTTGTAAACTGAAAAAAATTAAAACACGGTAAAGATTTAAAAATTCATTTTGAAACACTTTTAAGCAACTTGCTTCTTGTCACTCCATTGTTCTTTCAAAGTCCTCAACTGGATACCTTTTATTTTGTTTCATAAATTGTATGATGCCCTCTTTGTCCAATAAGCACTTACTTATCTTCTTCTTCAAGATGCAGCTTAAATGCTTTTTCTTGGTAGGTCCCCAGAGCTCTTCCCTAACACTCTTTGGCATTACAGCAGGTTTGAGGACCATGACTAGCATGGTGGTAAGAAAATAAGAGGACTCTCTTTGTAGCTCAAGAGTTAAGACAGGCCTGGGTTTGAATTTCTACTTTGCCACTTTGTAGCCAAGACAGCATTTTTTTCAGTGTTTGTATTTTATTTTATTTTATTTAATCTTTATTGTATGTTTTCCCCATTACCATTTAGTTACCTTAGACCCCCTCCCCCAGTATTTTGTTTAGATGAGGACTTGAAGCCAGAGTGAATCCTGGTTTTGTCACTTACTAGTGTGGGATCTTGGGCAAGTTTCTTAACTAAGGTGAAGGGTTGTAATGGAACCTACTTCCGAGTGTTCTGATGGTGCTTAGAACAGCACCTGGTGTATACACCAAAAGCAGCTCTGCATTAGCTGTTATTATAGTTCTGTGACCTGGGACAAGTTAATTTACTTCTTTGAAACTCTTTCTTCCTCTCCAATAGTAATGAGGATAAGCACTTCTTGGGCTGGTTGTGAGAATTTGCCCCTGGGCTTCATGTATTAATGAGCATTCAAGAAATGGTTGCTGGAATTAATTAGTATTATTGGTCCCTGTGTGTCACCACATGTGACTTCCAGCCAAGCAAGATCTGGCAGGAAGGACTGGGTGGTGGCGAAGAACACAGGGTACAGAGCCAGGCTGCCTGTGTTCTTATTCTGCCTCCACCTTTATTCATTCGGTGACTTTGGGACAATTAACTTCTCAGCGCCTCACTTTCCACTTCTCTTGCAGGGCTTTGGGGAGGATTAAATGAGATGCTTTATGTAAAAGCTTAGTAAATGTTAGCTATTTCATTTTACTTTGGAAAATGACAGTCATTGCTTTTTAAAAATCTTGTCTAAGCATTGTACCGGGAACATAAATAATTGCTCAATAAATATTTGAATCAATATAGTGTGTGTAGTTAAATATGCTACTGTAACTACAGATAATACAATGTTCAGAATTTAGAGATGTAGGTGGCCTTTTGATTACTGCAGGAACATCTCCTAAAGGAGTGGGCATGCTGCCATCCTTGCTGTCACTGTTGCAACTGGTTTTTACATCCCTGACTGCTCTCTTTCAGCCTGGTTGTGGGGGTTTTGTGAGGTGCAGGCCCCCTGCTTCTAATTGCTTCCCACATGCACACCATTCGTTGCTGCCCTCTCTTGCTTATCCTTTATTTTCTGGGTCACCAAAAAGGAGGTAAATGAAGGTAATGAGGAAGGAGGAATCCAGGGATTGGGATTTGAAATTTAAAAAATTGGCATCCAAGCCCAGCTCTGTGAATTTTATTTATTTAATATATATTTTTATTTTTAAATATTTTATTTTTGTTTTTGTATTAAAATTTTTTTTTGTTTATTAATTTTCAGAGAGAAAGAGGGAGAGAAACGGCAATGTGGGAGAGAAACATCAATTGGTTGCCTCTCACCACACCCCCAAATGGGGACCTGTCCCAAAATCCAGGCATGTGCCCTGACTGGGAATTGAACCAGGAACCGGTGACCTTTTAGTTCCTTGGCCAGCACTCAATCCACTGAGCCACACCAGCCAGGGCTTATTTATTTATCTTTAGAGAGAAGGGAAGAGAGGGAGAAAAACATCAATGTGTGGTTGTCTCTCATGTGCCCCCAACTGGGGACCTGGCCTGCAACCCAGGCATGTGCCCTGACTGGGAATCAAACCAGTGACCCTTTGGTTCACAGGTCGGCATTCAATCCACTGAGCCTCACCAGCCAGGGCTATTTACTTAAAATTTATTTATGTATATGTTCATTTATTTTAACTACCTTTTTAGGGGGGCCAGTCAGCCCCTCTGGGTGTAAACAATAATGCCCTCCCACAGAAGACTCGTGGTGTTGGATCCAATGGAATATAACATGGAGAGGAATGTTGTGAAATAAATCAATAAACCAAGATTAGTTGTTATGATTCTCATAAGCTCCAGATGTGAAATCCTATCGGGATTGTGGATAGGATTTGGATAGGGCAGTTGGTTGCACAAGGACATGAAATGGAGTAACAGACTTACAAAACATCTCCTCTTCCTTTCCCAGCCTGACTGGGGATTCCTTTTCCTAATCTTTTTCAAAAAGCTTATTTTATTGATTATGCTATTACAGGTGTCCCAGTTTTTTCCCCTTTGCCCACTCTGTCTGGTACCTCCCTTTTCTCCCAGCAATCCCCATCCCCCCTTCCCGCTTAGTTCATGCCCATGGGCCATGCATGGAAGTTCCTTGGCTTCTCCATTTACTTTACTATGCTTACAGGCCTCCTATTTGTTTTGTACCTACCAGCTAAGCTTCTTGATCCCTGCACCTTTCCCCCCATTCTTCCCCTTCCACCTCCCCATTGATAACCCTCTGTATGATTTCCGTATCTATGATTCTGCTCCTGTTCTAGTTGTTTGCTTAGTTTGTTTTTATTTTTTTTTTAGATTCTGTTGTTGATGGTTGTGAGCTTGTTGTTTTTGTAATGTCCATAATTTTGATTTTCTTTTTCATAAGTCCCTTTAACATTTCATATAATAATGGCTTGGTGATGATGAACTCCTTTAGCTTTATCTTGTCTGGGAAGCACTTTATCTGCCCTGCCATTCTAAATGATAGCTTTGCTGGATAGAGTCATCTTGGTTGTAAGTCCTTGCTTTTCATCATGTTGAATACTTCTTGCCACTCCCTTCTTGCTTGCAAAGTTTCTTTTGAGAAATCAGCTGACTATCTTATGGGAACTCCTTTGTAGGTAACTCTCTTCTTTTCTCATGTTGCTTTTAAGATTCTTTATCTTTACCCTTTGGCATTTTAATTATGATATATCTTGCTGTGGTCTTTTTTGGGTCTAGCTTGTTTGGGACTCTCTGCACTTCCTGAACTTGTATGTCTGTTTCTTTTGCCAAATCAGAGAAGTTTTTCTTTGTTATTTCTTTCAAATAAGTTTTCAGTTTCTTGCCCTTCCTCTTCTTCTTCTGGTACCCCTATGATTTGGATGTTGGTATGTGACTGGCACTCCTCTAGTTGTTGTCCTGGTGATGGTTCTCAGAGTAGGTGGGTTTGTGGACCTTGTAGGACCACGGGGACCTCTAAACGAACTCTCCTGAGAGACCAGCAGTTCCTTCCAGCACCCCAAACCCTGCCGGTTTTCACAGCCAGAAGAGGTGAGGCTTTATTTTCCTAGCATTAGACCCATGAGCTTTGTGGTTTTAAAAATTATATTTGAACCCCACTCATTTTAAATTTGTAATGATTTTTAAGAATATGTTTATTTAATTTTTAGACAGCAGGAAAGGGAGGGAGAAAGAGAGAAACATCAATATGTGGTTGCCTCTTTCACACCCCCAGTGGGGGACCTGGCCCGCAATCCAGGCATGTGCCCTGACTGGGAATTGAGCCAGCGACTCTTTGGTTCACAGGCTGGTGCTTGGTCCTTTGAGCCACTAGCCAGTGCTGAACTTATAATGATTTAAAGGGAAGATAAATTGCAGTTACTATTCTGTCAGCCGTGGGGATTGGAAAATGGGGTGGGGAAGGGTATTAAGACTGTAATGAGGAATGCTTAATTAAGAGCAACAGTTTCAGGCATTTCAGTTATGCTGATCTACCTAGACTGAATACACTAATTATCATCACCTCATCCAATCTCTGGAGCTGTTCCCTAAAAGCAATTTACTAGACTCTTCTTACTTGGGGAGAGAAAGAGAGAGAGAGAGAGAGAGAGAGAGAGAGAGAGAGAGAGAGAGAGAATGAAAATACTTTGTCACATGCAAAAAACATTATGCAAATGGAAGATACTTAATAAGTATTCAATAAATGATGAGGAATTCTTTTATACCCTTAAGCACTTACTCTTGTGTAAACCTTATTTTGAAATGACTGGAGTGTTAATTGTTTATGAATAATACAGTATCTGTGGTTACTTTTCTAAAAGGCCAATGCTGATATTTAAGTTATGGCTTTCATCAGCTTTGGAGACAACAAAACTGAAAATAAGTTAAAGACACCTCAACATAAGAGAATGGGAGGTGAAGTAAGATTGTTCTCCTCTCCTGTTATTTACAGTAGCCGTTCAGATCAGGAACTTGCTTCCCTGTATTGCCTGCTTGGTTTCTATGAGTTTAGTGGGTAGGCAAAGACAAAAGGGAAAATGATCAACCCTCTTTCTCCATAGTAAATTATCACACTCTCCTTTATTCCTCTCATTATTTACCAAGGAGAGCAGGGGTCCAGATCTGAGATCCTTGCTCCAATATTTATCAGCCCTAACCAAAGTTGGAAGCTTACATCAGATCACCAGCTACTTGGAGGCAGGGCAGGGACAGAGGGCTGAGTGGGCCAGACAGCATACTTGCAAGCAGCTGTGCCCGGGGCGGTGCCAGCCAGGGAACAGGGGGTGAAACGAGCTATTTCCATCGGGGCTGTCTGGGATGGTGCCCTCCGGGAAGACTTCAGAAAGAACCCTTGCTTACTCAGTTCTTCACAAACGGCCTTTTTTCCTCTAAAATTTCTAAAGAATTTTTTAAAAAATCTCTAAGACTTGAGAATACTTTTTCGGTTGGATAGGAGAGGTGAGATGAAGGGAGTGCGGGACAAGATACCTTTTCCTGCATACAGTTTTTCGGGTAACAGCTCAGGCCAGGGTGTGGCAAGGGGGAACAAAGGCCAGGGTGTCCGGCTTGGGGAAGCATGGCAGCTGCAGCAGTTAGTGACTGGGGTCGTTGGAGGAGGCTCAAAGCTTTCCACTCAAGCCTCAGCTGCTACCTGTGAGTCTGATATTGTTGTTAGTGCTTCTTTGGCTATTTGTTGAAATCCTGCTGACACTGCCCTTCTGCCATCCTAGTACCTACTTAGTACTTGCCTTTTTAAAAAATATTAATTGATTGTCCCATTTCCCCCCCATTGCTGTCCCCTGCCTCCCCCCATCCCCTCTCCCACAGTCAGTCCCTACTTTGTTGTTGTCCATGTCCCTAGGTCATTTATACTAGTTCCTTTACCAGTTGTTGTCTTAAAGTCGCGATCACAGTTATTTTTAAGCATTATGTGTTGGGAAAGAGAACACAAAAATCACGTTTTTTCCCATCTAGGAGAGGGAAATGACTCTTCCAGATACAATAATCAAATGATACCATGTACGTATATACTTGTATTTCTTTCTGAAACAGTACTGTCTCCTTAGGATTATGATAGTCTACTTTTAGAATTATCCTTTGTCAAGCCCTTGCCTCCATTTCCTTTTCAGAATTCAGCAAAAGTCTTGCAAAGCTGAAGGAAAGGTTGAATTTTATGTCTTGAACCTTCCTGGTTCAAGGTTTCCAAACTGTGAAGATAAACCATCTGCAAACTAACAAAAAGAATATAAATCCTAAAATAGCACTTCTGGGCTTGCTAAAGGCAAGAGTCCTTTGTTCAGTTGTGTTTGTCCTGCCAGTGAAACCTGTATAAATTTTTATGAGTTTATTTGAGCCAGACAAGTGTCAGGAAGCAAAATCTCAACAGATTGAGAAAATGCTCCAGAGAATGGCAGCTTTGCACCTTAGTTTATGCATTACAATCACAGGAGGAGGCATCTGGGAGTTACAAGAAATTCTTTGGTGATAGATTAGGGAGGCGGGAGAAAGCAAAGCAGGGAAAATCTCTGTGGTTAGATAAAAAGTAAAGCAAATAACCCTGGCTGCTTTGGCTCAGTGGATGGGGCTTTAGCCTGTGAACAAAAGGGTCGCTGGTTCGATTCCCAGTCAAGGCACATGCTTGAGTTGCAAGTCAGGTCCCCAGTTGGGGATGTGCAAGAGGCCACCACACCCTGATATCTCTCTCCCTCCCTTCCCCTCGCTCTAAAAATAAATAAATAAATAATTCTTTAAAAGAAAAAGTAAAACAAATAGATACATAGGTGGGTATAGAAGAGTTAACAATGAACATGATAACAATAATGAGGGAATTTGAGGTCTCTGCTCTGGTTTGGGGGTTGTGCATGGAGGAGTCAAAAGGAAATTACTTTGAGGTGAAGACTGACCTTTGTTACAGTCACGCCTAGGACATGACCACCCGCTATGACCTCCTTTTAGTTAGAAAGTTTTCATTTCAGACCATCCTATGTGGTTATTTAGGCTGACAACTCTAGTGGCAGTAGAGGATCTTAGGCTGTATGCCTAGAAAAGACGTGAATCCCTGAGATGAAGAACAGCCCACAGTGGGAAAACTGGTCAGAAACAGGCCCTCTGGGACTGGGTCACTACTCAGGTCTAAGAAGCTTGTGGTACAAGCTTTGTGGTACAAAGATCTTCTCATAACTTGTAGAGACATTGGGGGCAAAAACGTTGGTTGCAGAGGTGGGTGATCAAAGGCTGTATTTTTAATACATGGGTTGTGAAGATGGATCGTTGGACAATTTGATAATAAAGTGATAATAACAGTGAAGTGTCAGGTCAGGTCATGTTCTGTGCATTTCCATGTGCATTGGAGTCCTATAACAGAAAATACTAAGGTACAAGAAATTTGACCAAAATCACATACGGGGGAAGTGTGGGAGTTTGGTTTTGAATCCAGGGCTCTCAAAGTCCCTGCTGGGTGCCTACAACTGTGGAAGTAACTGTCAGATGTCTTATCTTCAAGACCCAGTCTAAGTGGAGTAGAATGGGGGGAAGAGGCATATGCATTTATGCAATAAAGAGAGGGCAATACGTAGAGTGGTTTAAACCATAAATGAGACCCTTGGCTTATGCAACGTGACATTTCAGACTTCACATGAGGTTTACCCTGAGATCCAGGCCTCTTTCTCTTGAATTCTCTTGGTTCTCTCCTTCTCTGTGCATTAGCTTTATAGTCACGTTTCATAGCCATCAGCACCCATCTAGACCAAAGAGAAAGGGCTGGCTGCCACCAACCATCAGCAAACACCTTAAACTTGGATGTTTTTGCACCATCTTAACTCACAAGATATTAGAGCAGAGCACAACCCTTCACTGGGTGTCCTGGGTTTACCTAGGTGCAGTGTGGCAGCTGGCAGGATGGCCTTCCCATGACGCCATCCAGCCAGTCAGGGTCTCGTGATAAAGAAAGGTGGGATCATAGCTGCTCTGCTATGGAGGAGGGTTCAGTGAATACTGGGGAGATAAGCACCATGTCCTCCACAAAAGATCATTTGGGTTCGAGATGAGAAATCATGGGAAGGTTTTATTTAGAGCAAGGTATGATATGAGGAAGGCAAACGTTATCCAGAGAAAAGTACCCCCAGGAAAGCCACAAGAAACTAATAACTTGGGAAAGGCCA
The DNA here is from genome assembly GCA_004026585.1 of Noctilio leporinus. NCBI lineage: Eukaryota > Metazoa > Chordata > Mammalia > Chiroptera > Noctilionidae > Noctilio > Noctilio leporinus. Next base: position 486,702 of record PVIW01000322.1, on the reverse strand, counting down.
GGAGACATTCGCACACATGTTGGGCTCTAGAGTTTTTCATGTAATTTTTTCTGTACACCTCCCTGCCACACACATCACCTGTTCAGCATCCTGTGCACCCCCTCAGCTCTCACCCTCCCCACCTTCTGATTTGGAAGTTATGGCCTGGTATTCAGGGTTTGCTCAGTAATCGAGGTCAAATAGGACTCGCCTACAATGGTGAGTGGCTCAGGGTCAACATGCAAAGAATGCCTTTTCCATCACCTGGGTTTCAAAGTCTTTCCAAGGAGCCCCTCCACTCAGAGAGAGTCCTTGCCAAAGCTGGAGAGTGTGCTCTTTGTTGAAGCAAAGCTGTGTTAGGGATAATTAAGATGCAGACTTTCCAGGGAAGTTGCCAGACATTCTTTACTTATGTAATGCAACTAAGAAAGGTCTTTCGGGCCACGTGTTTCAGGATATTTCATCAACTTTCCCCCTCCCTTCTACAGACGTTGGAAATGGAAGCTACTTTGGGTTTTCAAGAAGGCAGGTTTTGGTCCACAGTTAATAAGAGTTAAGCCCTTTCAGTGTGGTGTTGCATTGACTTTCCAACAGCAATGATTTGTACCTCATCTTACCATAAAGGTAACTAGTAGGAACATACCAAAAAAAATGTGGTTTTATTCTTGGATAATACTCTTCTTTTATTCTTCAAAATGGGTGACATGCACAAATGCATGGGACCTTTTGTACTCAAGCACCGACAAAAGAACTGCGATCTGAAAAACGTGATTTTTCTTATACCTGTGTGGAGTACAAAGGAGAGAGGCTCCTGTGAACCCCATTGAGGAGTGTCCCTGAAATCCAAGAAGCTGGGCTTGGGGCCAGCACTTTTGTCTACATGTTTGCTGTTTGCTGACTTTGCACTAAGGAGGGCTGGGAGCCAAGAAGAGCAGAGTCTGATCACTCAGGACTTGCTTATAATTTACAATCACATCCTCCCAGGGAAGGTGTAAGGGGTTAGGGTCAGGGGTTTCTTAGAAACCACCATTCCACTGCACCGGGATTTGTTGAGCTATCCTGTTCATCATGGGACAAAACGATTGGATTATTCGGTGCTTAATTAACCAGAGGGGATCTCTCTGATTGTCTTCCTGGTAGCTCCACTTGGGGTGGTTGTTTTGTTGTTAGATAATTGCACATCCGAAAGGGGAACACAGAGGAGTGGAGGAAGTTAGTTTGGCTGCATGTCAGCAGTTTTGGAGAAACATTTACTCTGGGAGGAGTTTGATAGCTGGGAATGTTTGTGGGTTATCAAGACAGTCCGTTCTTTCATGTTGTTTCTGCCCTACTGTGCTCCTCGCTGACCTTAAAGCCCCTGCCAGAGAAAGTGCTAGTAACCAGGACTCCACCTGTGCTTCCTGAGCTTCTACATAAATGAATGGGTGGCCGAGGGGAAGGCTACCATTCGCACAGCAGGCAGGCTTACGGAGTCTAATATGCATTTGTAGAAACTGTTGCCATTCTTACTGATGGCTTCTGTGAAAGGAAAATTTATTGTGAAATTTAGCCTAGCCAAATTCCTTTAGGGGAATACCCTCTTGTAATCAAACAGGACAGTTTATTTTCTTTACTGTAAAAAAAAGTCTATCCTGGATAGAACGCTGGGATGGTAATTTAATTACTTTGGGGAGCTCTGAGAAGGGGCCTTCCTGGAGATTTTAGCATAACATATATCAAAAAAATCACTTATCAAAAACTCTGTGGTAGTCTGTTCAAAGGTTAAACTTGAGAAATTCAGTTAGTCTCTTAAAATTTCACTTACTAGGATTTTGTAGTGTTTTCCAGTATTAGGCCACGAGGCCTTGAGAACCATATGCTATCTACGTGACCTGAAGTACCTGCCGGGCAGAAGAACTACTCAAGGGACGTACATGCTTCTCAGAGAGCCATGTTGTTGTCACCGAGAGCCTGGTGTCTGTTTGATAACTGTGGGAGGGGGGTCAAGGTACCTGCAGGTCCGTCTCCCCATCAGACTTCTAGGAATGGAAGGTATAAGCAAAAGGTGACACCTTCCAAAAAACCAAGTCCAATTCTGGTTGCCAGACATTTTAGTGACTTTGGAGTATGGTGTTCCTCTCACTTTGAGCCTTTGTCTGATTTGTACAGACAAAGGCCTCTACAGCCCTTCCCCATTTTGTTCCCTTTGTGTGGTGAGTGGGGTGAAGGTCAGTATCATGTTTTATGGTGTGGCTTTACTGGGGACCCATAAATACGAAGGGTCAGTAAGAAGACTGCCTGGTCCTTTATCCTTTCTTTATTTGGTTGGTCATGAGCCTAGAGTTGCTAGAACCTGCTCCCCTCCCCCAGCTGCTGCTGGACCTTCCCTATAATGCAGCATGAGGATGGCCTCATCGCTGGCTCATGAATAATATGAACTCAGGTAGTGGAAAGACTGAGCTGGGAAATGCCAGGTGTGTCACACCTTGGGGCCTTGTTTGAAGTCACAGCCCATCCTGCTGGAGAAGGGAGGCTCCCAGTCCCAGCCAGCTCACTGCCTGGGAAATCAAGCTGGGCCTCTGGGGTCCCATCCGCAAACCCTGTGTGTCCCTCCACAGTTGGCAGGTTTGGGTGCTCTCCAGGGTGAGGTACAGTGCCTTATTCATTCTTAAGTCCAGAACTTCTTTGCCTAAAATCCAGGAAGGTGCACACACTCGATCTTTCAATGCTACAAGTGCATTTAGACTTACTCTGAAGTTTTGAAACAAGGACTTTAAACTTTACCTTATCTGATAAATAATAGGTTTTGGTTCGAAGGTTGAACTAGGTTATGTCTTTTAACCTCTGACTGTTTTTAATTGCTTAACACTAGCTTCTGTCTATTTTCCTTCTGCCAAGATAGATAAATTATTCCTTAGCAGTAGTCTGTAAGTTTTGTTACTGTGCTATTTATTGTGCTATCCGTTGGTTTGGTGGTATTCTGATTTTCTTTAACTTTCTCAGTAAATAATAACAATAATATAATTAGAATTTATTGATACTAGTGGGTATTACTGCTAGTGACCAGTATTATTACCAGTACGCCAAGTAGTGTGATAAGCACTTTACATGAATTTTATCATTTAACCCTCAAGCAGTTGTCATTAGTCCCATTTTAGAGATGGGGCCACAAAGGCTTAGAGAGGTGAAGAAACTTGCCTGGGTCACAGGAGCAGCCAAATGGAAGAGCTGGGCTTTGCACTTCTACAATAACCATCAAGACATGCTCTGGAGTGACAGGTGAGGACACAGCTGGGCTCAGCCCTGAGCCTGGGGTCAGAGGTGGAAAATGTTCCTGCTACTGTGGAAATTGGACATGTTTCTAAATATGTGTGTCCCTGTTGAGCAAAATGTAAACTTTCTCACATCATAACATATTGTCTACATACATCAAAATGGTGAAGAGTAACAATATATTTAGGAATTAGTTAAGAAATACTTAAAAGCTACAAAACGTGGGTTAGCTGTATGAATAATTAGCTATTTGTACAACTCCATATGCCTAATCAGAAGGAAGCATATTGAGTGTATCAGCCATTGTTCATATAATGAGAATGGTAGCGCAACATCACTGTAACCTGGTAGTCCAGGAGAGTGGACCGGAATGCACATGCGTGAACAATGACAACTTCACCATACTTGTCACCATACTTGACACCATTGAGTGAGCATGTGTACTGCGCGGCCACCCCATTCAAAATGACTGAGCGAGTAGAGCAACGAATCTGCATCAGATTTACACTAAACTTGAACATTCCTCCATGGAAACTATTCGGATGATTCAGAAGGCGCAGCTATGGGCAGCTAGTGATTAACAATGCACCTGCTCAGGCCTCCTGTCTTGTGCAGAGTTTTTTTGGCAAAATGTCAAATCACCTAGGTGACTCAGTCCCTTTACAGTCCAGATTTGTCACCCTGTGACTTCTAGCTTGTCCCAAAACTAAAATTGCCTTTGAAAGGGAAGAGATCTCAGACTGTTGAAGAAATTCAGAAAAATACAACAAGGCTGTGTGAATTCTTCCAATCACCATCATCTGATTTTATATTATCAGCTGAATTTATATTTACATATATTATACTGTAAACTATAATGACTATAGCATAGAGCTTTTGACTTACCATTCTTGAAGAATGTAAATTGAAATTGCAAAATAAGCCCTGGGTATTCAGTTCAAGACCGTCTTACTTCCTTTATAGGAACAGATGGGACAATAATATGATTATAACTGAAATTTTCACATTACACCTTGAAATTTGGTGAAAAATAGGTCCTGTAGTTTAGGTGTTGATTAAAAAACTAGAAGAATATAGAACTCCATGGGTTGAGGATCTTGAGTTCAAGTCATTAAGTATAAATATTTTCTAAGATTTCAGGGGATATTGGCATGATGCTAGAATTTTCAGGTACCCTGAGAGAAAAAAAATGCTTAGCAGAAGAAAGGATAAGGAGTATTTTAAGGGGTGGGGGTAATCTTGGCATGGACTTTTAAATACAAGGGCTCTCTTGGTAGATTCAGGGCTCTAGCTGGACTCTTCACTGACCAAATCAATTTAAAGCTCAGTTTCTTTTTCTATGAAATGGGAAGAATAAATAGGGTACTTGAGGTTACATGGATTTAAGGTTCTTAGAATAAGGCCTAGCAAATAGGGAACAGTCACTGTTAGTTCCCTACTAATAATAGTAAGTAGGTCAACATGGCTCACAGTTACATAATTGAAGTACTTGTTCTTCAATTATGAGCTGAGACTATCCATGTTGATTTGTGATGTTGAGAATATAAATTTAAAAATAACATGAGAATCAATTATGTGTGTATTTTGGGGATAGGCAAAATTATGGCTGATGAGCTGTATCTGGCCCACTGTCTGTTCTGGTAAATAAAGTTTTATTGGAACACAGCCATGCCCAGTCATTCGCCCATTGTCTATGGCTGTTATCATGCCACAGCAATAGGGTTAAGTCATTGTACCCAAGACTATATGGCCTACAAAGCCAAAAATATCTACTGTATAGTATTTCATAGAAAGTTTGCCAATTCATTATGTATATCAGAGAGAGAGAGAAAAAAGAGGTGTTGAAAGAGATTTGTTTGTGTAGGGTTAGATTAAGGAATACCTACTAGAAGTTGATGGTACTCTTCTAAAGAAGAGATGAATGTTTGGCAAATTTATGAATTGATTTTGAGAGAAGCTTTTGTGTTTATTATTGTTCCCATTTTGAAAGACACATTTTGTAATAGGAAACCAACTTTAGAAACATTCTAATTTTGATCAAGGGTAACACTTTACTTAAATAATCAGCTGTACAGAATAGTAAACTGTCTGCCTTCTGATTATTTTCCACCATCCCTCAGTGCCTAATGCCTGTTGCACTGACACAGAAGATGACGTTAATAATGTAGATGCAGCCCGGACCAGTGTGGCTTAGTGGACTGAGCACTGGCCTGTGGACTGAAGGGTTGCTGGTTCGGTTCCTGGTCAGGTCACATGCTAGAGTGATTTCTCTGGCACATCAATGTTTTTCTCCCTCCTTTCCCCTTTCTCTAAAAATACATAAATAAAGTCTTTTTAAAAAATGTAGATGCAGCCCTGGCTGGTGGCTCAGTGGATAAGGTGCCAGTCTGTGAATCCTAAAGGTTGCTGGTTTGATTCCCAGCCAGGGTACATAACCAGGTTGCAAGCCAGGTCTCCAGCCAAGTCTGTAGCTGGAGGCAGGTGAAAGGCAACCATACGTTGATGTTTCTCTCCCTCTCTGCCTTGCTCCCTTCCCCTCTCTCTGGAAATAATAAACATAATTTTTAAAAAATGTAGATGCAGCTATGGACTAATGGGTGCTCTCTGTGCAATGCCTACCTGCCCAAATCCCCTAGTTCCTTTGGGAAAAACCCGTTTCAAGACCACGTGTAGCTGTTCTAACCAAATGTGAGATGCAAACTATTTTCTCCCATTGCTTTCTTCACCCAACCCCCTGTCAGCCACTGTCGATTTCAAAATAGTGTTTCAGGTAGAAAGTCAGATTGTTCTTTAACTTCTCCTTGCCCTGTAAAATAAAGCTTGCTTTATTTTGTCGCATGTGCAGCTGCGTGTGTGTTTATGTTTTCAGGCTTTGCCACCTCACTAGACAAGAAATTAAATTAAAAATCTGTTATTACTTAGCTGTTGATTCTTGTTCTTGGTCCCTGAAACTGAATGACGCCTGAAGGAGTCATTCGTGTATGTGTCTTTGTCACTGAGACATTTAACATCGTTGTATGCAAGTTAATGCTTTAAATCTGTGTAAGAATCTGTCTGTGTTTACATAGTCGAGAATCTCAGTGCAGGAGCATTTGAAATCTTCCTCCCTGGCATATATTGTCAGGTTAGCTCAAATAAAGTTTTATAAAAATTTTCAAAGAAACAAATCTCAGTTCTATGAACTCTCTGCTTTCAGAGACAAATCTGTTATGGGCAATTGGAATGGCTTTGGCTTTGTAAAATTTTTTTTTTTTTAGATCACAAATCTGTTATGAAACAGCCAACATTTCTATCCCCTGAGTCACTGTAGTCAGAGGGACTTGCTAGCCTACTTCTAAATTCTGCAGGAGCTATCAGCTAGAAGTTTTTCAAGTCTCTGGGAAGTTGCCTATCTGATTTTAATTCCTTCTGGCATCCCCATGCTTCCTTAACTTGACTCTCTACTCTTAGAGGTATACGTACAGTTCCTGGGTTTTCTAAGTTTCCATCTTCAGCCTTCCCTTGATTTTGTAAGAGCCTCTAGTTTTCTCAGTAAAACCTCTGTTTTGCTTAAGTTAGCCAGAATTAGTTGTGTTTTTTATTAGTACCAGGAATTGAGTTTATAAATGTTCTGTGTCAAAAGTAACAAGAAATATAGATACCTATTACACTTTTTTTGTTTTAATCCCTAAACACAGAGTCAGGGATAGTTATATAAAAATTTTTGCCTGTTTCTCAGTGTAAAAAAAAAAAAAGGCTAATTCTGCTTGGTATAGCATAATCACCTTATGATTCCTCACGTTTGTCTGAGCTTTAATATGTAAAAGTGTTGGACTTCTAACCACATTTGTTGTGTAGATGGCTGTATGTTATTTTATTTCTATAACTCCCATGGCATTTCCACTATTGTAGAAATAGGGAAGAACGTTAATAAATACTTGTTGATTGATCCCGTATGGAAAGTAAAATTGCTTTTCGTTTCCAAGTAATGAAATTTCATTTGTCCCTTTCCTCCTCTAAAAATAGGGAAACTGGAATTTTGGGAATTAGACTCTGCTTTGGAGTTTGCATTGGGAGTAAAAAGCAGAGAATATTTTAATTGATTTCATTGAACTGTTTACATTTTAGATCTTTTCATGCATAAGGACACTTAGGCAATTCTATCGTGACCCAGGTAACATTATTGTTTTGGTCCTTTGGCATTTTAGTCTGTCACTTCATGGTGCTGTTAAAATTGCTAAAATATTTAGGCATGGGCATTAAAATCCCACTTGAAAGTCTGCTGATTATGCAATCCCAGGGAAGATGACATACAAGCATATTAATATTTTTACTTTCACAGATGCTATTAGAAAGCGATGTAATTATAGCCTCATGGATTTACAGCAGCTATTAGCTGATGGCCCAGATGCTCATGCTGGCAGGTTTTGGTCTAAAATCATAGGCACTTCCTACGTGGGGGGAATATATAAGGGAATTCTGTTAGTCTTGTAACAATGTGCCTTTTCTCCCCTTTAGTTCTGTGATCAGTATTTGTGATCCAAATTATGATCCCCAGCTAACATTTAAACAGCATCTTGTATTTTAGGAGATTTTCTCTGTAGCATTCGGTTGATATCATTCTGTTGTTCCTTAGCCTGTGAGCTAGGAGGAATCTGAGTGGTTATTTTGATTCCCAGCATAGCGCTGAAGTGCTTTCCTGAAATTCTGTCATACTATCTTGTTCTCTGTTAATGTTTCCAGCATTCAGCTCGAGATGGGTACACAGTTGATGTGGATTAAAGATTTGCTAAGTGGCAAAAGAAATGCAGCTCAGGGAGAGAGTAAGTGTCTTAGCCAAGGACACGCAGTTACTAAGTGATGGAGGCAGAGCTCAGATTTAAGTTTTTGATTCCAAATCCTGCACTCAGCTTTGTAACACTGATTCCCCAATGAGGGCAGCTGGGATAGCTTTCAGGGATAAGGGCTAAGATAAAGAAATATATTGAAAATCTTCACATGCAGAGCTCTTAAATTGGATGAGGGATTATTTTATGGCTGAAGTTAAGTTGTGTAATTCTGGTATGTTTAAATGGAATTTTTAAAAATATGTAAAACTGGAGAGGAAATCTTGAGAGGAAATCTTGAGAGCCATGCCATTTGGAGTTCACGCTGAACCATCACATTTCAGGGGTTTTAGATATGAAAGTTCCTTTGAGTGTTGAAGACAAGTAAAGTAAAGTTTACTAAAGTGCATAGTCCGTGAGGGCGGGCCATGTTGCTTGTATTGTTCCTGATACGCACTAGGTATTCAGGTAATATTTGTTGACAGGGCGAGGTCCCCAGAACTAAAGTAGTTGTTCCAAGTTACACCTTAGTGAAAGTCTTCTTAAAGGGTTGATCATACCATGTTTATCAACATATAGTTCCATGCTATAAACATTGTCAAGCTGTTGGACTTCAGGCTGGAGGGGCGTTAGGGGTAATTTGATCCAGCCCCTTTAAATGACACTTACCTGGCCATGTGACTTTGTACCAGAGCCAGAATGGAACTGACAGTCTTGGTTCCTTCCTTCTTCCTCCTGCCAACTCTGAAAGTATTTCTAAGGCATCAAAGATGATCTCTTTCCTGGAGACGTAGTGGCCTCAAGGTAGATCGTGTGCATAGGGCTGAGACATGACCTGAGTCTTGGAACAAGAGTGTTCCACCCAAATATAGCATATCTCTGCATTTCTGATGTGTTCTTCCTAAGATGAGCAGTGTGGTCTCCAATTCTAATGCAACATTGAAACTGGCCAGCCCTCGCTGGTAAATTTAAAATGCATAGCTTCATTATATCCCAGTTCTACATTTTCTGCTTAACTAGGGCTTCATGAGTGAGACTGTCATACCTTGAGCATGAACACTGTTCCCCACCGCCCCAGCACCTTGGCCCCTCTGCAAGGGCAGCCAGAAGGGAGTGAAACTCACTCTGATTGCCCATGTGAAACTTCGGTCTTTGAGTCAATTGCAGTTAGAAAGAGAAAACTGTGACTACAGTTCTCACATAAACTGTGTCTCTTGTGTGCCAGACACCAGTGCCGGAATAATAGCTAAACCACAGGGACCCTGTCCTCAAAGAGCTGACAGGCAGAGATTCCAGCCACTAAGTGCCAAGAGTGGAAATATGGGCAGTCACATATTATGATCATTCCTGCAATAGAAGGATGTGGAAGGAGCTGGGAAGGAGGATGATGAAGACAACCTTGAACAATGAGTGCTGAGTTGGGTTTTGAAGGAGTTGACCCCCGGTACAGTGGGGGAAGGGAGGGGAGGTACAGTCATTTAAGGTAGAGAAAATAACAAGCAGAAAGCCTTGAAGATGTGAAATACGATGGCATGGTCAGAAAAGTACAAATAGTCCTTAAGTTCATGGGTTGTCAAACGTCTGTGCGTGCCCTTGTGTGCATGTATGTAACTATATTTTGAACATAGCTCTACCCATCAGAAGCATGTTAATTTAACAGTTGTGCACATGCTACTATTCTGATGCATTGTGTATGTCATAAACACACACACACACAACTAGAAATTTTAAAGTCCCTTTAAAGGTGAGGTAAAATACAGACATTCTGATCTTTCCTCATTGCGCCCCAAAGGATGGTCTTAGGCCCTTCCTCTATAAGCCGCTTCCTAGACTCCAAGCCCCCTAAGGGAGGCCAGGTGCCCCCTGGTTAACACAGCTTCTAGCTTTACGAGGCACCCAGTGATGTTAAACATACTGAGTATTGATCTTCCATGTTGTCAGGGAGTGAGCCTAAAGCAATGGGCTGCTGACAAGTATGCCGCAGCTTTAGTGAAGGAAATGCTTTGTTGCTTTTCCCAGGGATCTCTGCGGAACACCAGAGCTCTGGGTTTAAGCTCTGACCCTCACCCTTGCCTTGGGGCCGGGGGAGGGGGTGGCAAGTCCTTCACGTAATTCGGTAATTCCTCCGAGTCTCCTGAGGGCATTCTCGCTGTTCAGTGTCCCCGCAGGTCACATGGCGCTTGTGTCGAGGGACTAATCAAAGTGGTACTGTGAAGCCCTGGCAGTGGTGCAAGGCCTATCAAAGTGGTAAATAGGCCTTGTAGCAGCAGCTGGAGAGAATGAGGCCATTCTTCCTCCCACCACGGCTCTTACTGGGAATGATAACAACATCAAAAGCATATTTTTCTGTTGGCCATTTTTAATCCAAGGGTCTGTGATGTTGTAGTAACAGAACTGTCTTTTTAGCATGGCAACAAGCAGCGCCTTGCAACTCGTAGATGGGTTTGAACAAGACTTGAGGCCGTGTATGTAAACTTTACAAAAAATGTAATTAACATTTTATGGTAGATGAGTTATATACTGTCAGGTACGTAGAGAGAATGGATTTCTTCAGCAAATTTCAGAGGAACCAGGAGATTTTATATACATATATCCTTTTTCATCTCTTTCTCCCAGAATAACTTTGTGTACCTACACAGGCCTGCTGATCATATTTTATCTTTACTTACTCAGCCTGCAAGCATTTATAGAGCCTGCGGGGCCAGCCTTTGTTTGCATTAAGCAAGATATCAAGAAACAAATGGCATGATGCCTGCCCTCAGGAAGATAATTTTTAGATGGAGAGGTGGAGTAAGAATCCATGAATAAATGGAGGACAGTGGGACAAAATATTGCGAAGAGCCCTGGAGTATTGACCAGGAGAAATCCTTGTGACTTATGGCTTCCTAATGAGGTGGCGCAGGAGGGAAGAAGGGTGGAATTCCTGGCCGTGAGAATAGCATGAGCAAAGGCACAGAAATGGGGCCAACAGGGGAGATGTGCCTGCTTGTGTAGAGCAGGAGCCTGGGGTTGGGAACGGGAGTCAGCATGGTTGATGAGGTGGAGAGGCCGAGGGAGGGAGCTGTTACTGGTACCCAGGGGGCTTGGAGCCTGGGGCATACCCACATTAGAGAGGCTCTATATGTCCTTACGGAGGAGAGGCGAGCTGGGCGGCAGGCATATGTTGGAAGAATGGAGATCCAGAGACTAAAAGAGACTCTGGACTTAGAAGAGTGGTTGAAGAATGGGAGCAAATCAAAGGATATTTCCAGAGGGTCCACAGCAGAACTTGATAACGGCTTGAAGCTACGCATGAAAGAAATCTGAGTATAAGAAACAATTTCTGTGTGTGTGTGTGTGTGTGTGTGCAACTCAACAAATGTTTACAGTGTAAATCCATCTGTATAATCAGCACCTATATCGAGAAATAGAATGTTATTAGCACACCAGAACCTTCTGTTCACAACAAACATTTCCTGAGATCCTATCAGCATTCTACAGGCTGCTGAGAATACAAAAAAAAAAAATAGCTGCATCCCTGTTTCTGTCCGTAAGGAGTTCTTAGATCAACGTGGTTGAGAATGTTGCCTGGGCGGCTGGAATATCCGAGTATCGGAGGGGTCATTCCTAGAGATCAGATGTTTGGGAAGAGGAACTGGTTTAGTGGGAATGACTACAGTGAGAATGGGATGTTTTGAGGCAGGGGTGGAGGCAGTAGAGAAAGGGCTGTAGTGAAATGAAGATGGACTTGTGCCTATCATGTTTTGGGTGTGTTGAAGGAGGCTGGTGCTAGGGTCTGGTAACACAACAGTGAATACCGGGGATGGTCACACCTATCCTTAGGGTCCTCCCTGAGCCTTTGTCACCCACCCCCTACCCCACCCCAGCAGAGCTGCCTCTGGCCCATAGTCTCACTGAACTTGAGTCAACACAGTACCTTCCATTTTGGCCCCTTGCCCTTGAGGCTGTCAGCACTGTGGCCTTCTCCACATTGCCCACCTCTCTGGTGGTCTGGCCCGTTTGCAAAGCTATCAGTGAATCCTTGGAGAGCCCTGTGCGCCCCCTGAGCCGTACCTGCCCAGACAGAGCCTGGGCTAACCTCAGATGCCTGCTGTATACACATTCTGTGAGGAATAACATGGGCTCTTCCTGAAGGAAGAAATTCTTAACATTTCTTCTCCAGGGGAACCGAGCCCAAACACAGGTGGTCCAGATAGATACTCCTTTCTATTAATAGAAAAGCAACAACAAACACTTTGAAGTGCTTCTGATTATGTACAACCTGGACGGGTAAGTACGCAGCCACCGAAGGGCCCAAGATTAGGCACTCAAGTTTTGCATTTTGTTCCATGTGAGAGTTTCTTTCAGCTCAGCTGAAAACAAACATGAAACCCGAGACCCTGGACTAACTGAGGTCGCTTACCATTACCCCTATCCCAGACACTTTGGGAACTACAAAGGAGAGTTCTTTATTCGTATAATTTGTAGATGGTGGAAGAGAATGGATGCAAATAAGAGTAACGTGATACAGAAGAACATATGAGTAAACATGAGCGCTGTAGGAAATACATCATGTGAGAGTCTGGGGAACTAGATAATACCTGGTTGGATGAGAGAAAACATAGTGGGAGAAGGTGAACTAGACTCTGATGGATGTGTAGGAAAAGAGCAGCATGCACTGAAAAAGGAATAGCATGCATTTTGGGACAGTGGCAGAAATGGTGATGTACTTGACTAAGACAGGAAACAGGAGAAGAGGAAAATAATAATAATGTTGTATAAATTCAGTTTTAACATATGGAGATGTCTGGTGTGTGTGTGTGTGTGTGTGTCCTATACACACAGAAGGCAACATTTTTATTTTGAAGAAACAATACCTGTTTCAGTTTCATGGTGGTTGAACTATAGAAACTAGTTCACCTCAAACAGCTGGAGGTCTGCTGGGATGCAGTTGCGGCTAGATACGTGCATATTGGTGGAAAAACCTTTTACCAACCCCTCAACAGGAAGCAGCAGCCTTTCTCTAGCTGCAGCTGTCACTGAAAACACTTTCGAGGGCTCCTGAAATATTTTTAAACCCCGAGAAACCTCTTTTCTCATGTTAGAGACCCACCCACCCAGCACCTCTGGGACTTGGGCAGCTTCAGCTTCTCTCCGGTGAGCTGAAAATAGACGATGGGAACCCGACACGGTGTTTGTACGGCCTGCTAGCTCAAGATGCTCCTGGATGCACTCATCCTTGTTTGAAAGCCCAAAGGAAATGAAGTTTGCTGGTTCGCGCTCCTTGGCGCTGTGGTTTGCGGTGGAAGGTTTCAGAACAAGATGTGCCCCAAAACAGCCTGTTCTGTTTTGATCTCCAGGAGTGCAGATTTACCCTGGAGGCTCATTAGGGTGTCCATGAAAACAGAGAAGTTAGAGTTGAAAGAGATTTTGGAGATTAGTCAGCTTCCTCATTTTCCAGATTAGGGAACCCAAGTCCTAGTTGGACCAGAGTCCTCCCCGCCCCCCGGGCCACGTTACTGAGACACAAACTGCACACACTACAGTTTAGGGGGCCCGATTCCCCCCAAAGATCGCACCGTATCTGGCTTCTGTTCTCAGCCCAGGCTGGGACAGAGTGAAGTCCACTTTCTCAGCCCAGCTTTCGCCTTGGGTGTCCTTTCCCACTCGTGGGACCAACCCTTTCTGCTTCTTCCCTGATTCCATTTAATAGGCGTGAGCTGGCCACCTGCTTCTCAGCCAAGACCTGTCTTAAAAAGAGAGTGTTACAGCTTCTTAATGGGTGGGAGGCTGTGCTCCTGTTGGGGGGTGGGGTGAGCTTTATTGAGCAGCAGGAGGGGCTCCGGACAGCACCCTGTAGGTCTGGCCAGGAAGTTAGTTCACTTGTCAGCTTTGTAGGGGCTTTGCAAGGTTGGGCCTCAGACTCAGGGCGTCCTGAGTCCCCTCGAGGGGCTCCAGTGCCTGGAAACTCGCTCCCTGAGCTCATTTCTCACCCCGACCGCGCCCTGCCCCACCAAGGCCTGCTCGGTTGGTGGCACACACCTTCCAGACCGCCCTCCTCCCTGCCCTACCCATCGTGCCTTTCTTCTCTCTCCGCCACAGTGTGGGTTCTGTTTCACCTCAGTCCAGCGGTTTGCAAAGTGCTCCCCAAGGAGCAGCATCAGCATCAGCATCACCTGGGCCTTCAGTAGAAATGCAGGGCGTCACCAGCCCTCCCGGTGACTTGCCCTGCAGGCTGACAGAGTGTCTCTGCCTCATCTTCCCTAACTTGAATGTCCGCCTCAGTCTGCAGATCATCTGGCAGGTGTTTTTCTTTAAAAAAATTTTTTTTTTACTTATTTTAGAGAGAGGGGGGAAGAGGGGGAGAAAGAGAGGGAAAGAAACACCAGGGTGTGGTTGCCTCTTGTGCGCCCCCAGGTGGGGACCTGGCCTGCAACCCAGGCACGTGCCTCGAATGGGAATCAAACCGGTGGCCCTTTGGTTTGCAGGCTGGTGCTCAATCCACTGAGCCACACCAGCCAGGGCTGTTTTTCATATTCCATTCATTGTAGTAGTTATTTCATGATCTTTTGTACATAATCTTTTTTTTTTTTTTAAATATTTTATTTCATTATTTTTAGAAAGAGGGGAAGGGAGAGAGGCAGAGAGGAAGAGAGACATCAATGTACGGTTGCTTTTCACCTGCCTCCAGCCACAGACCTGGCTGGACACCTGGTTGCAACCTGGTTGCAACCTGGTTATGTTCCCTGGCTGGGGAATCGAACCTGTGACCTTTGGGTTCGTAGGCCGGCACCTTATCCACTGTGCTACCAGCCAGGGCCATAATCTTTATACATAGATTTTTTTCCTTTTTGGCCATGGCAGAGGGTTGTGTAAAACCTGGCTCTGCGACATTTTTCTCAGGGACAGAGTGCCAGTTTCCAACACTGTTGTCTTTCTCAAGATGCAAGTCCCGCCTGGCTGTCCCCCCTCAGACATGACTTGCAAGGCTGTCCAGAGAGCCCAGGCCAGCTCCCTGTCAGGGGGCCACTCCCCACGAAAGCGCTGGGTTAGCAGCAGCCTGTTTCCAGGCAGTCCCACCTGGTCTTCAGCAGGTCGCCTGGCCGGAGGCAGAAGGTCATGGGTGACATTCCAGCTGGGAGAATGTGGGCAAGTCACCTAAGTTCTCCAAGTCTCAGTTTTCCCATTTGTAAGACAGTGATGTCAGGCAGGGCTTGTACTAGATGTGCTGAAGTTAAAACTAGATATTCCAGTTAACACAATTTGGTGATTTTCATGATCTCTTGGCTCTAGCAATTCATGGAGGAAGCCAAGACTTAGGTGTTTCAGGCAGTGACTGAGCACTCCTTCACCTCTGCTCTTCCCTGACACTCCAGGGAAAAAGTAGGGGCTCTCCTAATTCTTTAACAAAAAGGAGCAGCCAAGTCTATCCAGAGGTCACCAACCCGACTCACTTCCAGAGACATTGAGCCAGTTTAGCCCAAATCCTGCATCCATGCTGGAAAACAATGGTCCACTGAGGACTGTATTTGTTCTAAAAAGTAACTGAAACGCTTGTTTTGTGTCTTCTTGATGGTACTCCGGCAAAACCTGCCACTGAAATATATTGCATAATAATAATTGCCATAAGAGTTGACATTACTTGAGAGCTTAGTGTGTGCTAAGCACTTTATCTAGTTTCTCATTTAATTTTCACCATATGAGACATGTATTTCCATTTTGTTGATGAGAAAATCGAGGCACTGAGAAGTTGAACGCTTTGTCTAAAGTTACCCAGCGAATCATGAATGGAACTTGAATTTGAACTCTGGTTCCTCAGCCCTTCTGAGTGAATGATGAATAGTGAATGAGGGAGGCAGGACGTTAATTTGCTAACTAATGCCACTGAGTTCCTATTCCTACCTGAAAACTATACTTTCTTATCCTCCACTTGCGACCACCAGAACGGCACCAGTAGTTGGCCCTGTGCCCGATCTTGGGGAACAAGGTAAAGGGAGGAATATACTGTATGTCCCAGTTTGAGAACCACTACCTAGGTGAAGAGCAAACTCCTGCGTATTGGGAGGAGGGAGTCAGGACGTAGCACCCTTAATTACAGGGAGGCGGGATGGGGTGTGGGGCCCATGATTGGAAGCAGTTTCCACAGTGTACGAGGACAGCAAGGATTTTCACCAGCACTGGTGCTGAATCACTCTGTGTCCTGGGTGAGTTCCACTAATCATTCCAGGCTTGTTCCTGCACCTGTAACTTGGCAATTAGAGACCTGCTATGCTGGGTGTGGTATGTAAACAAAGCATGGCTTGCTTGGAAAAAAAAAATTCCAGAGCTTCTTGGAAAGGCACTCTGCAAACAGGACAAGCACTGTTCTTCTGCGTCTTTCTTGGAAGACATGAGAGCTGGAGATATTGATGCATTGCTTTTTGTTCCTTTAGGACGGGACACCTCTTAGGAAAAAGCCTGTGCAGAAGAAGAATGCGGTGAAAAAATATCAGGTCTAAGAAGATAAGGAAGGCTGACTTAGGGACCTTCCCATCATGGCCCTATACTTAACCACTTATCTCAAAGATGAGATGAAAATTTTATGTATTTATTTTAAATGGCTTTTTATTTTTTAATTACAGTTGACACACACTATTAGATCCATTTTAGGCATAGCACATAGTGATTAGACATTTATATACTGTACAAAGTGATTACCCTGGTAGGTTTCGTACCCACCTGGACCCACCCATACATTAGGCCTAGGAGATTTAAAAGGGACTCCTGAACTTTTACACACGCATCATTAAAAAGAACTTATTTGCATGAACTGATGCTGACTCTTGGAATGGTGTGACTCACCAGGTCCATTCCCTGTCCCCTAGGACTGTCATTGTCATTAGTGCCAACATGAAGACGCTATGATGATTTTTTTTGTAGGCACTTCTGCGAACCCCATCTGTGTTTACATTGATAGCAGGGCCTGTGTGATGCCTAAATTGCATAAATTTTCACTTTCCCGTGGCACTCCAGTGTAGCTAGAATGTTTTCTCCGTCTCAGCCTGTATGAGCATAAAACAGGAGGCAGGCGCTTCTGCCATTTATAATTCGATGGTACGGAAAGCTCTCTCCATGCGACAGTCAGAAGATCCAGGTTCAAATCCTGATGCCCTTCCTTTAAACATGGGACTTGGGCACCTCACTTTGGTTTTCCCGAGCTCCCTCCCTTACCTGTCAAATGATCATGACGGCAGCCTCTTGACCCGCAAGGGTATGATTAGTCCCAGCTCCAACAGTGCGGCTCCCTTTCAGTGTCAGGTGTTCTTGCGATCGTTGCCGCTGCTGCCGCTTCATCATGATTTGGAATAGTGAATGATATACGGGGCTTGGCACCAGACCAGCTTTCTGCCTGGCTGTGTTTATCGTCTCCGTTCAGTGTGGTGACATGACGGACAGTAGGCACGGGACTCGACTGACGGAACAGGCGCTCCGGAAGGGCGCTGCGCAGAGACTTCCTGACGCGCGGAGCCGTTGCTGCCAGCCTTCCTGAAAGGAGTCTTGCTGGTGGGCCATTTGACAGGACTGCCTTGGAAATCGCTCTGCATGTGCATGTGTGCGGGTCTATGTGTGTGTTTCTGAGACAGATTCCTTTTGGCTCCCCAGGATCGCACATGCTCTGTTGCCATGAACCAGTGTGGTTCTCGTTCCTGCCTGTTCCTGTCTGCATTCGCTCTGTTGTTCTGTCTAGGCTGAGAGAACTCAGACACCTTCTTTGAGCAAAACTACATGAAATGTGTTGTATTCGGAGTCTAGCTCACACAAACCCACACGTATGTGTGGGCATACCAAATTTTTGCAAGAACACATTCAGAACTACTAACATTGGGTTCCCATGGAAAGTGGGATTGAGGAAAGTTTCAAACACATCCCAAAATAAATACGATAGTGTACCAAACTCCCATGCATCTATCTTAGCTTCAACAATTACAACTCATCACCAATTATGCAACTTTGTATCACAGGTGTTTGAATTTTTTCTCTACCATGAACAGGAATATTTTTTGATCGTTTGAAATTTTAATTATAAAATACATCCAAACTTGCAAAGGAAATGCAGTATGTTAGATTTCACGTGTTCCTGTCTTTTTTCCCATCCTTTTAGGGAGGGTGATGAGCAGTGAGTGATTTTCTCTTAGTTCTCTGATCCTCAGGGACAGATATTGGGTGTTGCAGAACCCCTGGAAAGGATAATAGCTTTGGTTTAAAGCACATCTATGTCAGGTTTACAGCCCAAATCCCAGGGCTCAGGCTGTCAGCCCCACTGTTTGGCTTGCTGGGTTTTTTAATTAAACTGTTTACTTTGGCCAAGATTTATGACACTGTTTTTAAATGAGAATCTGTAGTTTCTGTCTCTCTTTTGTTCCCTGGCTTTTACAGCCTACTGCAGTTCTTTGCAAGCTATTAAAAATAACAACAACAACAATCTCTCCTTTCCTTATCTGATGGATGGTAATTCCATGGGGATTATTAACACCCTGCACTCTGGTGTTTGTTCTGCCGGGGCTGGAAGAGGAAATTGTCTGATGCAATTTCGGCAGCTGGTTAGCTGGACAGGAATAGAACATTACAGAATCACCTTGAATCTAAAGCCCGCAGACCAGCAGCCTGAGATGAAGGGTGGGAAGGTGGTTTTTGTACTGAAATTTCTTCGCCAATGGCATTGAAAAGGTAGCTAAAATAGAGATGGTTATTCTCCCCAGCAGGGCAGTGTGGATGGAATTGACTGATGTGGATTGTTATTGAGTACATAGCAGGCACCAATATTTTTCACATTTTTATCCCCTCCCATGGGCCGGGAACAAGAATGTTAAAACTAAATAAACAATTCTCCCTGAGTCTCCCTGACCTCATTTAATTGTAATACAGTAGGATGAATGCTTTATTGGTGTCATTAACATATTAGGAGAAAACAGAGGAGATGTGTTTCCTGGCTTTGGAAGCCTGGGAAGATGTTCAGAGGGAGGTAGGTGCCTTTCAAGCTGAGCAGCAGGTAGAATTTTTCGAACTCCTGAGGCCTGGAGTGGGAGCACCCTACGCAGAGGGGCCTGACCAAAGGCGGGGAGGGTGGCGGCAGGTTCAGGGATGGAGAAGAGCCCCAGCGTGCCCGGACTGCACGGTGGATGTGCTTGTGCTCAGGAGACAGGCCAGAAAGCTGGGCAGGAGGCCTGGGGTCAGGTTGGCAAGTGTTTGTAGAGAACGAGATTCCAGGACACGACCCTTAGAACCTGGGTAGGTGAGGTTCTTTTGGATCCAGGGAACTGAGGCTTACCAGGCTGCCCGGAGGCAGGGTACTGTGGTGGATACTGGAGGGTGGGCACAGCTGGAAGACGACTGGAAGACTCCAGGGAACGGAGGCGCTGCAGGCTGCCTCTTGCCAGCTCTCATTTCCAGCTTCAGGGCTCCATCGGGACCTTTTAGCCTCACTATGCCGCCCTTCCCCACACCCTCTCCCTTCTCTGTGTCTTCTCGTCCTGGGGGCTTTGAGCCTTTGCTGTAGGATTCCCTGTAGACCCTGGAGGATGTGGCGAGTGTACATGGAGAACTGATTGGGGAAACAAGGAGCATGCACTTGCTTGGATGTGGCCGCTGATCCCCTTCAGCCAGAGCACTCCCCATTGCTGTGCGACACATTGACACCTGGGTCACCTCTGCTTCAAGAAAGTGTGCCCTGGCCCTGGTGGGTGCGGCTCAGTGGACTGAACGCCAGCCTGTGAGATGGCTGGTTCGATTCCCAGTCAGGGCCGGCGCCTGGGTTGCAGACTGGGTCCCCAGTGGGGACGTGCGAGGGACAACAGATCCGTGTAGCTGTCACCCACTGATGCTTCTCTCCCTCTCTCCCTTTCTCTAAAAAGAAACAAATTAAACAAGAAAGAAAGAAAGAAGGTGTTCCACGGTACAAGTATAGCTTGAAAACTTCACTCTAGCTTAAATTTGGGAGGGAGCCGTTCTTTTCGGTTGAGCTAATTATTGTCACTTAAATTGGGTTGAATCGTGGGTCCCTGGTCTCCTTGTTGAACTGCCCATGGTCACGGTTAACTCAAAGGGGATGTTGGACACGGCGCATGATGTGATTGGACTGTCCAGACAAAGTGCTGTGTGTGAAAGTGTGGGTTGTTGCCCCTAGCTCATCATTCCAGACAACGCTATCCCACGCGAGGTTCAGCTATGCACAATTTCTGTTTGACAATGAAACTTGGACATACTGCATACTCTGTCCCCTTCTTGGGGGATCTTTGTGCATATTAAGTGTATGAAAAGCTATGAAAATTGTCAGGGGTAAATTTAGTTCAAGTAAAAGACATGCTTTTTTTAAACACACATGTAGGTGCGTGCACATGTGTGAGCCCACACACACACACATATACACACACACACACAAAGATTAAAACTCTATAAACTGATTACCCTGGAAGTGGAAGCATAAGTAGTTTTTTTAAAGACTTAGGTAATGATTTCATGATAGTAGACGGTTACTAAGTTGTGGTATGGGAACTCCTACTAAGTTAGCCAGAAGCTGCCTTACCTTTTTGGAAAAAAATGGTGGCATTTCTATGAGGGCCCTTGTACATTCATTTGTTCACTAAATATTTATTGAAGACCCACGGTACCAGGCAAAACACTTAATTATGTGGTTGCAGTATAAAAATTCTTACCTCTTTATTGGGCTACCTTTTCCTGGAATATACAATTTTCAAAGCTCATTTTTAGAATTCTATTTCTGAGTATAAAAGAAAAAGGAAAGATGATAGCACAGTTATTGAGCATATTTAACGCCTGGTTGCCTGTCTAAAAATATCAAGTTTCAGGCTCTCTCCTGGATCCAGAGTTCTTTCCTCTTCTTCATGTATCTGTTCAGCTTTCTAAACATGGAGATATACCAGACCCTGGTGGGCTGAGGGGTGCTGTCTAGTGCTTTCTCACCCATTAAGGTCGGAACTGGTGGGAATCAAACATACTCAATAATTAGCGCCACGCTTGGGGTTCATGGAAGGACAGTCAACCGAAAGGTTCTATTCTGTAGTAAAGGTAAACATTACCTAATATATATATTTTAAAGTTGGAAAGTTTACAGAAGCTAAAACTCCTCTTTTGGCTCATAACCTATTCCTCCTCCATCAAATTATATGGTAGCTTATCCCACATTTCAATTTCTAAACAAATTGGTCTTTATGATTCTTGCATGCCTGACAGATATCCCGCAGAAGAATGAATGTTTCCCATTCTGTCACTTTGAGCACGTTAAACAAATTACTCAGTGTCATGGCCACTGAATTCATTAGAAGGATACATGTGATGACTTTGGCGCATGTCTGTAAACATGCATTGTTTGTTTGTTTGTTTTTTTATGTAGGGCTCATTTATTTTTTAGTAATCATTATGTCTTTACATGGTATCATTTATGCCTTGGGGAGTTAGCATGAGGGTTAATACCAATGAAGTGGTTAAAACTGTGCATAGCACATATTACTGGCCCAGATTACTGAGGTTTGGGACAGTGTGATCAGCATGGACACCATGTTACCAATGTGACCTTTGTGCTCAGACGTCTGATCGCCTGGAATTATAGGCAGCGTCCGGAAGACAGCCAGGTCTTCATTCATAGTCGTAATCTTCTCCCAATTGTCCTTGTACCTGATATTTCATGGTTCTTTTTTCTCTCTTTTTAAAATTAAATTTTTTTAAATGCTTTTTCAAATTTTCACTTACAGTGGACACACAATGTCATATTAGTTTTGGGTACACAGCATAGTGGTTAGACATTTGGGGTTTAGTATTTCAACGTGGAAATGTTGGGGGGATGCCAGCGGTAGCCCATGGCACGTGTTAAGTCAGCACGTGTGAAAATGCTTTGTATAGTACAGGGCGTATGGTAGGAACCCTGTTCAAATGGTTCTTTTCATTCTGTGCAGCTAACAGGTGTTAAGACTTTATCTTCAAGTACAGTTACACTCTGAGGGCTGAGGGCCTCAACATGTGAATTTTAGGAGACAATGCTCAGCCTATCACAGTGTCTAGCAAGGAGGGGCAGCGTGGCCTCAGAGCTCCAGCCCAGTATCCTCCCAACCCCCAATCACAACTTTTGTTTTATCAAAACCCATTATCACCCAGGACCCTCTGTCCAAGAAATAGGTGAGAGTATGCACTGCTTTCTTTCTTAGGGAGGGTGGAATCTGATCTGTGTCAGATACTATGCTGGGTTGCTGGTGCTTCACAGACACAATATCCCTAAATCTTAGCATTGCAAGGACAGGGCAGGCATTTTACAGGGAAAGAAAGAGACATTACGCCTAGGTCACACAGTTCCCGCGTGGCACTGCCATTGCACAAGGGGCAGAGGAGCCCTGAGAGTGAGGAAGGAGGGAAGTTGCCCTGCTGCTTCACTTGAGAATTAAAACGTAGATGCAAGGCTGACGGAAGAAAGAAAGATGAATGGGAGAAACTTTTCTTCTTTGCGGGCAGGTTTAAGACTTCTGGAAAAAAGTCACTGAGTTCTGAAAGGAATAAGGGAAAGCTCTGTGTCAACCACTTACTTCCATAAACCTCCATCAGCCTATAAATAAATTGTATTTATCCAACAGCTTTAAACTATTTTTCAGATTTTTTGGATTATTCCTCCTTAGCGAGAGGCAGCATGGTGTGGTGATTAAAAAGCAGGACTCGGAAATGAGATCATCATTCAGATCTTAGAGTGTGGTCATAGGTAAATCTCTGAGACTTCACTGCCTCAGAGACCTCAGTTCTCTCCTCTGGAAGGAGGGAAGGAACGGGAGGCAATAATAAGTTCTGACAAGGTCATTCTGATGAGCATTAAGTGTCAATCTAATGAAAGTGCTCAAAAGAGCACCTGGAACCTAGTGAGCCTAGTGAGCCCTCAAGGATTACCTATTGCCTGTGTAGAAAACAAAGCCCCTAAAAGCAAGGACCTTGGTGATATCCCAATGTATGCCTCTAATGCTTGAAAGTGCCTAATGGACAGGAAAGAGACACTCATTCCTATCTGTCATATGAATGAATGAATGAATGAATGCACTATGATGGACTCCGAGCAATCTGTGATGAAGAGGAAGTACCTGGTTTCAGAGTTTTTGTTTGTTGTTTGAAGCTGGAAGTCCACTGGTGAAGAGATAAAGAGAAGAGGGTGGGACAGGGAAGGGGTAGGAGAGATCTTCTCAGTCCCCTGAGGGGCAGGAGCACTCTAGGCTACCTGGTTGTGTTCCCATTTTCCCATTTCCCCATTTCCCCATTTCATTTCCCCATGTCACCCCTAGATCTGGGGGTGGAGTCACTCCCTGGAGCCTCCAGGCTCCCACAGGGTGGAAATCACCCACTGACTTGGAAATATTTGGTTGGCACTCTGGTACCTGCAGAGCTTCCCTTCTGTCGCTGCCCTCCGGAATTGGTTTAATCACGTGTGTTGTCAACCAGGTTTCTAAAATGTTTGCCATATTTCCTTTCTAGGCTCCGGCTGCACGAAGAAAAGGTTATTAAAGATAGGCGGCATCATCTCAAAACCTACCCAAACTGTTTCGTGGCAAAAGAGCTGATTGACTGGCTGATTGAACACAAGGAGGCTTCTGACCGAGAAACAGCGATTAAGCTCATGCAGAAGCTAGCGGACCGGGGCATCATTCATCACGGTAAGCGAGGTGGCAGTTCAGGTCACCCGAAGGGAAATGAAGAACCACATCTTCTATTCCTGATATGAACCTACTCCACTATAAAAGAAAACATTTTACTTTAATTGTTTCCTGTGTACCTTTCCCCTGCTCCATTTCCTTCCTCCCTCTTAGAGGCATTTGGGTTTATTTCCTTGGGCTTCTTTATACTTTCCCTTTTGGCACATGCATCTCTTAGCAACGTACCGTATTATTTTAAATGGCTTAAACCATTAGAGCAATGCAGGTTTATTCTTTTTCAGCTTGATCACCATGTTGTTGGGGAGATGCATCCACAGTGATAGTGTGTCTCCTGTATTCTCATTTTCACTGCTACGTGTACATGTGTCACTGTGTCGTCATACATTTCTCCAGGGACATTTAGGTTGTTTCCAATTTTTTGCTGTTGGTCTCAGTGGTGCAATGAGTATTCATGGGCACTTCTTGAAATCTTTAGCCCTGGCCAAGATCTTTCACATGTTCTTTTTCTCTTGGGCTGGCATGCCCAATTGTTACGCATTGTTCAGGGCTCCACTCACATGCAAGCTTTTCAGAGAAGCATCTAGTCCCCTAAGCTAGGCTTCTGGGGTACTGGGTGCTGCTCCTTTGTTCCCTCAGTGTATCCTTACCTCTTCCGTAGCCTTATCACACCATATTTTAATTACATATGGCCATTTCTCTTTGTCGGGCTAGATTTCCCATTCTTTGTGGTGGATGCCTATGTCAATATCATGCTCAAGCAGAGTTCATGGAATGAATGATGAATTTAATTTTGCGACCCTTTTAATAGATAATGATGATGATGACATGATATGGCAGCTAATAATACTAAGCACTTACCCTGTTCCAGGTACTGTGGTGAATACGTGTTTTAAACCATAGAGTAGTATGCTTGAGACATTAGGTAGTAAAGCACATCTTCATTAGCATTTCAATTCATCTGGGTAATTACATGAGTGTTTTTCTTTTTTCTTATTTGTCCCTCTCTGTGTGTTGTGTTTCAGTGTGTGATGAGCACAAAGAATTCAAGGATGTAAAGCTCTTCTACCGCTTTAGAAAGGATGACGGCACCTTCCCGTTGGACAACGAGGTGAAGGCCTTCATGAGAGGACAGCGGCTGTATGAGAAGTACGTGGCCCATGAACTCCCCCACTGTAACCTTGACTTGGAGAGAAAAGCAGGGCTATTTTAGTCTTTTGTCATTTTGACTTCAGCCTGGCTCTTCCATGTGGGATGGTTACATAACTGTTCCTTTAGAAATGAGAAAATTTTATCACCCCTTTGCTTTTCTCTTTGACAGAAATTAAGTCAATTTTGTAAGCTTCTTAATAAAGAGTATGTTTAAATAGTATTTTCTATATGTAGGTTGATTTAGCAAAATTCCACAAAGCAAAAACAAAAGGTTGGAGCTTGCTGTTTACCATCAAATGGTGAAGTACTGTTGTGTAACTTGGAGGTTTGGTCTTGTAAATGGCTAGAGATGCCGTGTCAAGTGCAGTGGAAGTTCAAGTTGAGATCAAGAAATGCATAGTGGGAGAATTTCAGATAGTGGGGCGATCTAAGAGGAAAAATCTCTCAACTCTCTGAGAAATGTATATTCTGCAGCCCAGGAGTATTTGGTTGGTGGATCTTGACTCTCCCCAATGAGCCGATTGGCTGTTTCCGTGGTTCCCATTCTATCCAACCTTCCTTGTCCTCCTGCCCCCTCCCCCATCCCCCTGCCCAGGCAGGAGTATAGGAGCAATGGGACCCTCTCCTTAACTCTGGTTGCCTTTCAAGGTTTCAGGGAGTTGTATTTATCGTATAAAAGAGCCTATTCGATTATGGGTGCCTTGGTGCCTGGGGGAGAGGACCCAGGTGGTCAGATCAAGTAGCATGATGGTTAAGAGCCATACAAGGTTGAGTTCTAGCCCTGTTGCTTTACCTTTGTAAACCTCAATGTCCTCTTCATTACATGGGAGTGGTGATAGTACCTACCTCCCAGGTGTATGGTTCTACATGGAAATTAGAATAGTGTCAAGTACTTTAATATTTAGCTCAGTAATTTGGGCTAATTGTTAGACCCTAGTGATAAAAACCAATTCGGATATTAACCTGATATTAACCTGATAGTCAGGACCATGCTGGATTCTGTCCCTACTGTGTCCTGCCTCTGTCCAAGTTCTGTTCGCCTCTGTTTCTCAAGCTGGGGTTGTCCAACCACCCAGTATGAACTAGTTCGCCTATCACTTGCTTTCAATAATGAAATATAGAGAAACCCTCATCTTTTGAATTCAACACATGAATTTGAACGGAAGGGACCCATCAATGCCTCCATCATCTACCTGACTGTGCATACATGTTTTGTTGCTGTTTCTTTTACTTTCTTACTTCCTTTTGGAAAATTCTAGTTGGTATCTGGTATTTAGATTTCCTGATGGTGTTCCCTTCAAACTCTAAGATTCTCTGTTGTCAGAAACCTACATGTCATTTCCAAGGAAGGAAGCCCAAGGTTCTGTAGCACTCTTTCCTAGCTATGATTTGTGTTCTGGGATCTGGGGTTAATAGTAACCGAGAATGTCTTTTAGGGAGTTGTTCTTGCTAATGGCATGGGTATGATGACAAGACCAAAATGAGAAAATATAAAGCAAGCCGTCATACCTTCTAGGAAACACACTAACACTCCCCCCCCCCTTCTGTTGCATGTCCCCTTCCATCCTGTGTGCCATTCACACTGCACTGTGCACCTCCAGACCATGCAAGGCTTCTTTCTGTCTTCAGGCCATTCATTAATTCATTAGTTACACAACACAAATTCACTGAGTCTGTACAGGCCAAGCACAGCTGTAGGCTCTGAAAATGTGCCCTGAATCAAAGACAGACACAGTCTCTGCTCCTGTGGAGCTCAGATTCCAACGAACGAGGTGGGCGGTAAGTGGGTATCTCACAAAGAAGAATGCGGTAGAACACGTGGTTTTCAGGGCAAGAACGAAAAACCATTTACTGAAGGTGGTGAGGTTCTGTAGTTCAGAGGGTCAGGGAAGATATCCCTGTAAAGGTGATGTTTGAAAAAGGAAGCCTTGCAGATGTCTGGAAGGAGAGCGTCCCTGACAGAGGGCACAAGGGCCAAGGCTGGGAAGCAGGAATGTGCTTGTCAGTAAGGAGGCCAGGACGTCCAGAGAGTGCAGGAAGTAAGGAAGAAGAGCAGGAGGTGAGTTGGGACCGGATCACATAGGACCCTTAAGGCCATGATATGAATTGGGGATTTGATTTAAGTCAAATGGGAAGCCACTGGGGAGTAGGGAGTAGAGTCATGTGGCATTTTTCACACGACTCTCACCCTAGTTCACCCCGACTCTCCCTGGCGTTCTGCTCAGCATGACCTGGTCTCCAGGCACAGCCTCACGCACTTGCCTGCTCTGTCACCTTGAGCAGGCTGCCCAGCCTCTCTAATCTGCAGCCTTGAAGGGAGATAAGGCCGGGCCCCACGTGGAAAGGCTGTTTGGGAGAATTCAATGAAATACTGTCTGTACCATGCTAAGCATAGTGCTTGACTCAGAGTGAGAGCCAAAGAAATCTTAGCTGTAGCTCTGAGAGTAGTAATGATGTGAATGCATGGTACCCATTCTTTTTATATTATCTTGAAATTTAGCTGAGCATAGCAGTTAGGGTTCCAGGAGCCATGTTACTGGGGTGTGAATCCTGGCTCCAGGCCTTTGGGCATGTGGTTTCACCTCCCCGTACCTCCACTTGCCCACCCAGTAAATGGAGAGATGCGTCGTTAGTGACCTTGTAGGCTGGTCTTGGGCGATGGATGAACTGCTACTCTAAGTCCACACCACCGGGCTGACCTCGGCATGATCACATCTTACTGCTCACCCTCTCCGCCAGCTGGGAGGGAGCATGACAGAGAGAGTGTGTGCCCCTGGCTCAGGACCCAGACTTGGTCATTTTGAGGAATTCGTCTGAATTGCTTCCAGGGCACAGTGCACTTTTCATCCGCAAGGTTTCGTTAAACCTGCACTCTGGACTGAAGATGCCAAGACGAAGCCTGACACCCCTCTGGGAGGGGCTTGCAGTTTCGCACTGAAGTTTGCATGAGCGCAAACACCCGGACACACGGCTCGTACACGGATCTCAGATTCTTCCCAGACCGCAGTTTCTAGTGTTCAAGGACAGCCTTTGTAAGCAGGATAAATATTTATACCCTGAAAGAACACAGGGTCTGTGTACTCTCTCTTCACATGATACAAGATATTTGGAGTGCCTGTACCGAGCTACAAAACTTGATTATCTGTCAGCAGTTAGCAAAATAGAACTCTTTGAGAAAAAAAAGTTGAGCTACGGATTTTTAAGAGTTCTACAGACTGATAAACAGAATTGGTTTGAAAGAGAATACGAGTTTGAGGTACTGTTTGGACGTTCCTTACTAAAACTAATAGTTGGAAGGCACATTTTAAACTAATCTTGATTTCATTCAGACATAGATCTAGATTTCTCAGTTCTAATTTAACCTCCATCTTAATCTTAAATGGAGTTAAATCCCTTCCAGGCCGGATTCATAAAGACAGTAGCTTAGTTTTTTTTTTTTTTTTTTAATCTATCTAAAGGGCTTTGGGTTTTCTCAGCACCAGGACTTTCTTCCTCCATCCTCCCGAAGTCTATTTTTCAGCCTAGGAGCATAGAGCGATTGAAGAATTGGTTTAAATGCCTGGATGCTATTCAATCTCTGTTTAGTTCCTACTGCTTCCTTTGTATTCTCTCCTCCATCAATGGAAGAGAAATGTAAGGGGGAAACTTACATTAGGCAAAGGGGAAAGGCCCTTTTGTATGTCTTACCTTATCAGAGATTTCTCTACCGCTTGCCTCTGGGATCATTTTCCTCTTCCCTCCCAGTGCCTGGCACGGTAAATATTTGCTGAATGAACAAAGGACTGTGCAGGCTGGGGTGGCTATTAGTTGCTGTCCAACTTTGACAGGGCTACAGAGAGCTTGCTTTTAATGACCAGCATTGATAGCCAGAGGTGTGCCTTGCCTTGCCTCTTCTACAGAGCATCTTACACGTTAACAAGTTTGGTCCTCTGTGAGTTACACCAGGAAGCGCAGTTAATCCCCATGGTCAGGTGAGCGGCAGGAGCTGGAGAGAGGTTTAACGAGTGATGTCACCCTAAATCATGAACTTGAAAAAAAGGAAGTCTCCAAGCTTTTGACTCCATTTTGTTCCATCTCTGGTCTAGATGTGTTTTTCAGACTGAGATCTTGAGTTCTGCAAATTGTTTCAAATTTTGTGTGCAAAAATAGATGGTAATGATTCTGCTAAGGTTAATAAAAATATTTCCTCATATGTTATAGACAACATTTTCACAGTTCACCTGTGCCGTTGAATTAATTAGTAACTTTGTAGAATCTTGCAATAAGCAATTACTGCCTTCTTGGGTTATTGAAGTGTCCAAGGATTGCCATGTAAATGGCTTAAAAGTTGTTACCTCTAGCAGTCTTATCTGGATGATGAGAGGGGTTGATTATGATGCAGCATAATTAATGCTAAGAACTGTGAAGTATCTTAAGAGTTTATCCTACTTGCAAGAGAACAAATTTGCCAGCCATATTTATTTCATGGGTGCTGGAAAAAGGTGTAAGGCCCCTGGGTTTAGGGACAAAGGACAGTTTATTACTTTGAGCAGTAGTAATAACCAGAGTATCCTCTTGTCTGGAACCAGTTCTCCAAGCCTTGTTCCCACAGCACAGTACCAGGGCCAGATGGCACCTACCTGGATTGGGTTACAGCAGAGGAACCCCAGGCTTGAGGAACCTGAATCTTTTGTATAGTCCTCAAGCAGATCTGCTCTCTGGCCCAGAAAGAGACATTATCTGTATTATGTTGGACCATAAACAAATCTGTGCCTTTGGTCCAGAGGGGAGACACTGCCTATCTTCCCAGTCATTCATTATGCAAACAATCTGGAAACAATCATTTAGAAAATAAGTTGTCATGCTCCTCCTTGCAAGATAGGAAGATACTTGAGAAACCCATGGAGAGTGATCTCCCAACGACTAAAACAAAATGCACAAATTAAAGGGCCATTATCTCCCCTCACAGGGTATTTAACAACTTTAGAACAAAAGTGCATTCTATGTGCAGAGGAGTGTTAAAAAACAAAATTCAGTTGAGTAAATTGGAAAATCTAAATCGAATTGGGCAGCATCCCATCCAGCCACTGGAAGCATTGTACAAAGTGCACTTTGTTTGTTTTGTTTTTATGTTTTTGTTTTTTAATTGGAAGAAGAGTAGAGCAAGGGAACTCTTAGTGAAAGAAAAGAAAGGATTATTTTTGGGTAGGACATCTCTGGGGAAAGAGAAGGGTTTTTTATCATGCGGATTGCCTCTTCTTTCTATGGGGGGTGGAGAGGGTCCAAGTGACAGATTATTGGTACTTGACCAGAAAGTTCCATACTGGTTGATTAAGATTATGATCCTGGGAGAGGTTAAAACTACAATTAGATCCGGTATTTAATCTAGGTTTTGGGCCTGTGTTTTATTTCTTCAATAGGAGTTGAAGAGACAACAGAGTAAACCTGATGATGATGATGATGAAAGCAACAAACATAGGGCGTTATTGATGGTTATTGTGTGCCATCCCCTTTATTGTATTAATATATGCATTGTCTAATTAAAGCCTCATTCTAAACCAATGAGGTAAATATTGTTATTCTCCCTTTGGCAATAAGGAAATTGAGTCAAGACAGGTGAACTAACTTGTTTAACTTCACACAGCCGGAAAGCATGGGGAACATTTCAAATCCTGGTGTCCGTTTCAAGCACACATGATCTAAACGAACTGTTTTCCAGTCTGCAAAGAAGTATACATTCAATGCAGGGGAAGGCAATCAGGAACACCACTAGATAATGGTAAACAATAAGCAACTCAGTAGCTTTTTTAACGGGGCCTGAGAAAAGTGTGCTCCTGGCTCTTGCCAAGGGCTTGGGTCAGGCTTTGGAAATGCATTCTCTCTGCTGCTTCTTAACAGTGCCTCCTTCCCACACAATATATGACAATAATAATAGAGCTTTGTTCACATGCAGAGCAGGTAGCAGGTCAGCTGTGCTTGTCAGAAGGCATTAGCTCTACCTTGTCACCTGAAGATTTCTAGTTCTGGTCGATTCTTTAGAAATGCCTCGATTTAAAGGTAAACACGTTGCTGCTTCAACAGCACACGGGATTCATTGATGGAGATGGATGGAGATGGACGGTGCGGGTTACCCCTGCCAAGTTTCCCTAATCCCGTGTAATTGCGAGGCTACAAACCACATCTCTGTAACACTGATTTTTGCGGTCCTTGTTTGTAGTTCCTTTTCACTTGGGAGCCTGGAAAACCCGTTTAAGATTTCTGGAGCTGGAGTGGTATGTGTCAGAGTTCTTTCCCCACCGCTGACTGGGACATACAGTCAGCCTTTCTGAGCCGATTTTTCATCTGTAAAATGGAAAGTAAATGCACAGTTTGTATCTCAGGACTACATGAGCTAAAATTCCGTGGAGACCCATCAAATGCAGGACATGTTATGTTTCTAATATAGAAGAAAAAATGCACGTAGTCAAGGTATTCTTGTGTTACCCAAGTTGCGTAAAACGTGTGTCTGTATGTGCTAGATTTACACTCAGCATGATAAAATGCAGAGTATGTCTTTTTGCCTTCCAGACCCCTTGTCTCCCCTGTCCCACCTGCCACGGCCTGGCAGGTTGATGTATATGGACAGCAACAGACTCCATTGCAAACAACTAGGTCAGCGGGAAGCACTGGCAGGAAGTGGGTGGGAGGGGGGACAGTGAGGTCAGAGTATTTCTTTCTCTGTTTCTTCCCAGCGGTTGGAGACCAGAGCTTCTGCCAAGCAGTCCTTTCTTTACATGTATCTGGAAACTTCCCTCTGCCCCTGAAGTTGTTCATGATCACCGCAGTCAGCCAGCCTGGGAGCTTCCCCATCGCTGCTAGTTTCCCTTAACCCTGCCTTGATTTTCATTGGCCCATTTGCACATTCTTGCCATTCCCTGCTGTGACCCTACCGAGAGAGCCTGTGAGAGCCACCTGGGGACTGAAATGAGTTGTGTCCGAGCTTGAGTGGAGAGGAAGGTGACAAGGTCCACGCAGTATCAGTGGGAAGGTCACTGGCTCTTGCTGCTTGCTTCTCCAAGAGTGTGCCAGGTGGGATGTGTGGTTTGCACCGCAGCCGCTGTTGTACAAATACGGGACATGGTTGGATGACCATTATTTGGACTCCCTTTCTGCTCCCGTGTCACCCTGGATTGTAGCCTAGCAACCAGAGCAATCCTCCCTCTCCCATGCTTTCCGTGACGTGACGTTTCAGCCTTTCTAGCTTGACTAGAGGCTCTTTGATGTCCTGACCTTGAGGCCACCCCCAATTTGGTAGCTTCCATGTCCAGCACATAGCATGTGCCCCAGAAATGTATGTTGAGTAGATGAATAGACATGAATGTGTGGTTATTCTTATTTAGTAAAGAAGCCAATGGACAGGCTCTATTTTTACCTAACGTACAGAACGTGCAGATTTGAGTAAAACCAGGAGTATGTATAGGCTACTGTAAGATCATTCTGATTGTATTTACTCATTGTAGGTTCTGATGATATTCAAAGGATTAGGATTACAATCATGTCCATTACTTACAGAGCACTTCTGAACTCTAGGCACCATCCTAAGCAGTTTTCACACATTACATTTTTGGTCTTCCTACTTCTCTGAGAGGGAAAAATGTTCACTGTCAACTTGTAGGTGAGAAACATGAATTTGAGATGGGCTAAGTAACATGCTTTCAATCTCCAGTCACTAAAGAGCACTCCTGGCCAGAACTTGCTCGTAGTGCAGGCTCTGTACTTACCCACAGTTGGCATTAAAAATTAAAGCTTTAAATTCCTTGAGTGCTCTGTACACAACGAATAACATCTTTGGTATTTCTTTGAGTCCAGTGACTAGTTTACATCAAGTGCCATTTTATTCCACCTGGGAGAGATTAAGAGGCCAGAGTCTTTTCTTAAGGAAATAGAAATCTTGCTTGTTTTTAAGTGTTGGGATTCTAGGGTGAGTGGGTCACAGGGGATGGGGCAGGGTGAGGCCTCCCCAGACATGCTGCAACAAAGAGGGAAAAAATGCCACACAGAGGGAGCCAGTGGAGGCAGAGGCTGACATAAAAAACAGTAGGTCTTGTGTGAGTGATACAGATGGAAGGTGGAGCTGGGAGTTTTCAAGGGAGAGGATAGTCTTCCATTTTTTCCGGCTTTGTGTGAGGCTCCCTGGCTAAGGGCTTTGTCTTTAAAGGCACATATGGTTCCAAGAAGGGTTGTTGCTATGTTGTGTTTCTTGCTTTGTGTGCTAAATGAAAGCACCCCTACTTAATTATGTGTTTTTTTTTTTTTACACTGAGCTAAAGAGTGTAAGCAAAGGCATTGTTCCATCAAATGGAAAAAAGGCACGGAGTGACAAAAGCATTTAGTAATTTCAGAGCTCTTAACAAAAGAGTCAGTCAGAAAGAAAATCTGAATAAGGTTTTTACCTTTATGATAAGTTTATAGTTAAACTTTCACTATAAAGTTAAATTTATTGAGGTGTAATACATATAAAGTACCCATATTGTAAATGTGCAGATCAATATATTTTCATAAACTGAACACATTTATAGAACCACCACCCAAAAAGTATTTTTAAAAAATGGCCCTCTATATTTTACCATGGTTTAACATCCCAAGTAAAATTAACTTTGGCATCAGCATTAGCATTCTCTAGAATATAAAATATCCCTTTAAGAAACTGAACTATTTGCCTTTTTTGTTTCACCCGTCACTGAATAACATCTCCTTTCCCAAGAGTCTTGGAATTGGTTTTTCTGGCCGGTTTGGACTATTGCCCAACTTGGCAAGGATTGACCACAGGTGACAAAGGTCAGTTCTCAGGAGAGTGTGTGTGTGTGTGTGTGTGTGTGTGTGCGCGTGTAGCTGTGTGTATCCTTTGTTCACCTCTACTTTGTGCCTGGTGATATGCTAGCTAGATGCTTTGTTCAGATCAAGTCTAAGTTTTACAGCACCAGCGAAGTAAGCATTATTATCCTCATTACATACAGAACACACTCAGAATTAGAGAGCCCAGTTGGACATCACAGGTCAGAGATTCCAGCCTAAGATGGCTCTCTCTGGAGCTCTTCGTGCTAATAGGCGAGAGAGGAAGAGATGATCATCAACCAGCTCCCTTCCAGCTTTCCCTGGCATGGTACCAGGTATTGTTTCGTGCTCCTTATAGTTCCTTCCTGCACGAGTACTGGTTGATTCAGAAAGACTGAAGTCTGACCTTTTGTTCACATACGCTGGTCACTCACTGATCGGTGTTAAGAGACAGCTGAGAGGTTGTTAGCATCCACGTATTTGCAGAGTGTGTCTTCATTCCATTTCCCCTAGATGAGCTTAGCGTTGGTCCCTTGGCCCTAATGACTCGCTGCTGCACAGGTAGCAAACACAAGGCCCGTGGGTGAATCCAGCTCTCCGCCTTGTTTCACCCGGTAGGCACCTTGTTTCTCTTAACTGTTAAGGAGTAGCTACATTTATATAGTTCTAAAATTACATTCAGCCCTTTGAAGGCAACGGTGAGGCCGATATGTGCCCCCCACCCCCCATGAAAATAAGTTTGACACCCCACCCCTGCTGCTGGTTTCCAGCAGGCAGGAGAAATCAAAGTTGTATCAGAGCAGTTTCAAGCTTTCAGGAACTTTGTTAACCTTGCTTCCTCTTAGTGGTCCGGAGCAGGAACCTTGACTCATTCTCCGTCTACCTAGTGACCAGCCAGGGTTGGAGCCTGATACAGTTGTTCAGCTGCAAGCTCAGCTGCCATAGTAAAAAGAAAAAGGGGACTGATTTTTGTTATCACCAAGTTCCACTGTGTGTCATCTTTGTTACCCTCATGGACACGCCTGAGGTCAGAGTTCACCCACTCTGTCACCTGTGGGCGCTGCAGCCTTTCTGACCTAAAGGTGGCCTACCTCCACCCCACCCCACTCCTGCTCGGCACTGAACCGCTTGTCCTGGTTTCTCCTTACACAGGGCATTTGTACTGGCCGCTCCCTGAGCCTGTGTCCCTTCACTGTCTCTCAAAGCCAACTCCCGTTTCTTCTCAACCTGCAGCCTCAACGCTCCCTCTGGTAGATTTAGCTATTTCATCCCTTGCTTCCGCCCTGGATAGTGGGTGTGATGTGGTTTGGATTTGCAGGTCCCTGATAATTAATGATGCTTAGTGTCTTTCTATTTACTTATTGGCCATTTGTATATCTTCCTTGGTTTTGTGAGACATTTGCCCACTGTTACATAGAGCCACTTGTCTTTTTATTATTGAGCTTTAAATGTTCTCTATATATTCTGGATGCAAATCCATTATCAGACATAAGATTTGCTAATGTTTTTTCCCATTCTGTGAGTTGGCACTTTTTTTTTTTTTTTGCCAGTATCTTTGAAGCATAAAAGTTTTAAATTTTGATGTAGCCCAATGTATTTATTTTTTTATTTTGTCCCATGTGCTTTTAGTGTCATAGCTAGGCATCCCTTGTCAAATCCAAGATCATAAAGATTTACCCCTATGTTTTCTTAATAAGATATTGTTTTCATCTCTTATCTTTAGGTCTTTAATATTTTTATTTTTATTTTTGTTTGAGGTAAGGGTCCAACGTTGTTCTTTTGCAAGTGACTTTAATTGCCCCAGCATCGTTTGTTGAAAAGATTATTCTGTTTCCATTGGATAGCCTTGCCAAAAATCAGTTGGCCATAAATATCTCAAGGCTGTGATGTTAAATCTGTTGTAAGAGAGGTAGCCTTATGGTTGTACAATGTAAGACCTTGGTTAAAAAAAAATTGCAGGAACTGTCTCCCTTCCTCTTTTACACTATTTCCACAAATATGCAGGACAGAATGGCCCTGCCGTCACCAGCCCTTTATCCTACATTGTGTTTAGTTTTTTATCAGTCTTTTTTTTTAACCTCTTTTAAATGTATTTCCCTAGTTGGTATTGTCTTCCATTTTTCTTCATTGCTTTCCTCTTACCCATTCGAAACCGCCCTGCCTTTCTTTGTTTCTGACGGTAAATCCATCTATTTTCTAACAATTATGGGAGCATCTAAAATAAGTAATAACCAACCAGTCCTTTAAAAGGAGCTTTTATAATGTGTTTTAGAACCCAGCTTCCTTTGACAGTTGTTGGAAATGGCTCACCGAGATTTGGATTGTTTTGAATTCATCGTAAAAGTGTTTGGTGTCTCTCCTGCTTGTCTAATTTTATAGTTATGAAACCATAGTTGAACGTCACCTTTCAGGAGAGCGGTGGACCTGGACTCCTCACTCAGCTTCTATCTACAGCTGATTCAAGTTTTGAAAATGTTTAATACAACAATACTCAAAACCGAGGGGAAAGTTAAAATTACAACTTCGGTTCCAGAATGTCAGTCTCTTCAGAGCTTAAAGCCAACACTACTAAGTTCTGGCTTCTGGCGATTTTAAAATAGCAAGCAAAGAGATAGGGCAAAGACAAATAACATGCTCCATTTCTGTTGCTTGCAGTCTAGTTTTCAGTCAGTTGCTGAACAAATATTTATTAAGCACCTAATATATACCCCCTCCCAGTGCTGGGTTTTCTAAGAAATAAAAGCATTTAAGATGCAGTGTCTACCCTTTAGAACTTTCTAGGTGAGCCGGAAGGATAAATTAAAAATTAAGAGAATACATGAACCTGGTACTTTCTTTAAGTTCAAAACAGACAGAGATCTGTATTGATTGCTCTTTAGTTGGGATACTTTCAAAGGGGGATTAGTACTTAATCCAGCCTTTAAAACAGCGTTTAACACCTTCGGGCAGTGAGGACCAGGCTTCCTTTGACCTTGCCTTCCCACCGCCTTGCAGAACTGCTCTTGAGGAGTGGGGGCTGATAGTGGCCCTTGTTTTTGCCTGAAGCCAGGTTCCCTGGTGCACACATTTTGAAGAATAGTTTGGATTTCTTCAGGAAAAGGAAGAAGGAAAGATATGAGTAAGGAATCAAGACAAAAATGAGTTTGTTCAATTCAGGGAAACAAGTGAAGGAAGGTAAAAGATATTTGTTGACAAAGAGTATGAAGTACTGTTTTTCCTCCCCTTCCCTTTTCCAGTATGTAATATTTTTATTCATAAATATCACCTGAACAGCTTTTTGTTTCCTAGTTTCAAACCTAATTATTATGAAAATTGTGTCTATAGATAATAGAGTAGCTCAGAATTACCAATGTTCATATAAGCATTTCTCCCTGATTAACATTAGCTTTCCAATCATGGGAGTCAGTGTTATACATCTAAATACATAATTTGTACATTGGGAGCTACTTTATTATGTTGGGAATTAATATAAGTATTTTGTAAGCAACCAGTCATCTGGTTAAACATAAACTTAACCTTCATACAACATTTTTAGTGATAACATTTCTCTCACTTACAAACCGAATACACTCTCTCTGGGAAATAATTTAAGTAATGGAGAATTCTAGTAAGAGAGAAGAAAAATCATAATTTGTGCCTGGAGGTAAATAACACTTTTAATATTTGGATGAATAAATTTTTAATAGTTACTATGTATATGGAATGTTATGTTTTGCTTTTTAAAATAATTTATCATTACAGTTACCCATGTCTTTTTTAAAAGCTTTCTCTCTAAAAGTCTATAACATATTTTTGACCTCATAGGCCATGGATCATGTTATATCCCATTCACAGACATTCCCACGTTATATAGGGCCTTTTCAGCTGTTCTGAATTTGTTTTTTTCAAAGTACAAGGAGATGGCTATCAGTTTATTTCTATTCCTGTTCTGGCCCCTAAATGTAGCAGTTCCTTCCATTGTAATGCTGCCTTCCCCTGGGTTAAAGAGAGTCTGGGAAATCTGACTCACGTGTATCCAGGAAAGATTGAAGTCAGCTCACATACACTATCAATGTCTGCCGAGTTGCCTACACGAGTGAGCATTGTTAACGCCTAACACCTTCTAAGGCCCGTGGCTTGGTGTCATGATTATAGGCCCTCATAGGACAGTTTTAACTAAAACTGATGTTTTTCCTTAAAATCTAAGAGTTGCAGAGCATCATACACATTTCTGATGGTTAATGAAAGAAACTGTTATTTTTGTCTATAGAAACGCACAC
Source organism: Noctilio leporinus (assembly GCA_004026585.1). Classification (NCBI taxonomy): domain Eukaryota; kingdom Metazoa; phylum Chordata; class Mammalia; order Chiroptera; family Noctilionidae; genus Noctilio; species Noctilio leporinus. The sequence continues at coordinate 448,809 of PVIW01000322.1, read as the reverse complement.
ACAAGTGTTGCTGGTTTGATTCTCATTCAGGGCACATACCCAGGTTGCAAGCCAGGTCTCCAACCAAGTCCCCAGCTGGAGGCAGGTGACAGGCAATCATACATTGATGTTTCTCTCCCTTTCTTCCTCCCCACTATCCCCTCTCTCTAAACATAATGAATAAAATCTTAAAACCAAACCAAACCAAACAAAAAAGAAATATGCACACAATCTTAATTCCTTTTTGCCACAGAGAAAGGTGTTCGACTTTACTGAGGAATGGCTCCATCTAGAAAACATTTATCATCTTCTTAAACATCATTATCATCATTCTTTCATCATAGCTGAAGGCTATACAGTGTTAATGGGGTACCGTGACTGTAGCATTGTAGCACTCAAGCGACAGAACAGCTCCCCAAAGAGGCACCATTTTTATTTCCATCGTACACCTTGGGAAGTCATGTAGCTACCCAGTGTGCAGAGTTAGGACTTGAAGCTTTGTTTGTCTTCAGATCTCAAGCTTCTAAAACTGTATCACACTTTGAGTAAAGTAAACAATAATAAATGAGGAAGAGAACATGTAAAACTGGGAATGAACTATCCATATTGGAATTGCTTTTCAGCTGATTAAAATAAAGCTATATGGTAGGTAGTTGGTCTCCAAAGATGGCCCCAACCATTTCCGCCTCTTCCTATATGCGCATATTGTTCTTTCCATGAAGAGGTGATAAATGGGTCCCCTCCCCTTGCATCTGGCATGTGTCTGACAGCTTTCACAAAAATAATTCAGGGTAATTGGCATCTGTGTCATTTGAGCTTAGGCATTAAGAAGGTCTGGCGTGATGGACTGATTTTGTGCAAGAGTGCCAAGATAATTCAACAAATGGTGCTGGGACAACTGGATAGCTGCATGTAAAGGACTGAAGTTGGACTCTTACATCTTGTAGAAAAATTAACTCAAAATGGATCATTGAACTAAATGCAAGAACTAAAATTATAAACTGATTCAATGAAAACCTAGGAGTAAATCTTCATGGGCTTGAGCTAAGGAATGGTTTCCAAAAGGTGACACCAAAAGCACATATGACAAAAGAGAGAAATGGATAAATTCGATTTTATCAAAATTTAAAAACTTTTGGGTTACAAGCAATACCACCAAGAAAAAGAAAAACAACCCACAGAATGGGTTTGCAAATTGTGTATCTGGTAAAGGGCTTGCATTGAAAATATATGAAGGACACAAAATTCAATAATAGAAGCACAAGTAATCGAATTTAAAGATGGCTAAAGGATTTGAGTACACAGGTCTCCAAAGAAGATATATAAATGGACAAATAAGCACATGAAAACATGTTCAGTACCATTAATTATTAAGGAAATGAGAATCAAAACTACATTGAAATACCACTTCACACCTACTAGGATGGCCTTCATAAAAAAGAAAAATTGATAACAAATGTTGGTGAGGATGTGGAAAAATGACTACTTTAGTGAGAATATAAAATGGTACAGCCACTTTGAAAATAGTTTGGTAGTTTCTCAAAAGGCTAAATAGAGTTACCACAGGACCCTGCAATTCTGCTTCTATCTGTATATCCAAGAATAATGAAAACGTGTGTTCACACAAAAATTTGTATATGAATGTTCAAAGCAGCATTTTCCACAATAACCCAAAATGGAAACCACTCAAATGTTCATCAGCTGATAAATGGGTAAACAAAATGTGGTATATCCAACTCTGTTTATATCCCAAATGTCGTTGAATTGTACATAGTAAATGAGTTCATTGCATGGTAAGTAGATTCTATCTCTGTAAAACCATAAAAATGTCCTGGCAGTGTCTGCTTCCTCCCTCTTCAGCTCTGCACCTCAATGTTCAGCGTGTCTCACTGGAGAGAAAGGCCATGCTGACTCAGGAGCACTGCAGGGCCAGAGACCCTGTCCTGGCCACCATCTGCGTGCAACTGCATGAGTGACCTCCAGCAAAAGTGAGAGAGGAGGGGCCCAGTTCACCTCCAGGCAACCCACAGATGGTTAAGATATAATCAAATGGCAATTGTTTAAAGCCACCAAGTTTGTGGGGAGCCTGTTACATAGCAAAACACAATCAGAACAAGTACTAAGTCAAACTCTTGCTTTATCACTGTGCCTACATGTGACTCCTGAAATTAAATCCCCAGAAAGGCTTTGTCTCAAAGAGAGGAACCTGGATGGGGACATGACTGGATTTCATGGGGAAATGAAATAAGGAAGAGCTAAAGGTGTTTTAAGTGGTAAGCCGAGCCAACCCAGGAAGTCTGGCCAGCTGGTCTCTTTTCTTGGCAGCAGCATCTGACCAGCCACTTGTCCAGAGGCCACCATCTACTTAGCAGGAACTCTGTCAGGCTGGCAGGTCATGTTTCTGGTTACAAGAAGTGACATTGGTAAACTCCCATCCACCTCTCCTCCCCACACCCCGAAAGAAAAATCGCTGATCTAGAAGCGTGATTAGAAACAGAGAGAAAGGCCAGGCATCTGTGTCAGTGTGTGCAGTGGAGAGAATCACTTGATTCACCTCCTCTCTACACAGGGTTGTCCTCAGGGGCTCATTTGAATATACTCTTGATAATGATGCATAGCAGGGGAACACACAGAAGTGAGTTCATTTGTCCCTTCAGGAAATACTTTTTGAGGAACTATTGTGCCAGAAACAACTGCCAAGCACAAAGACAGGAACCCTTGTCTCAAAAAGTTTATGGTTAAGTGAGGAGGCAGTTCCTTAAGGGCCCTGAAAAGGGGCTTGACAGGGAACGGGGGGAGCCCTTGAAGTGGAATGTGGTCCATGTTTGTGGGATTGGAGATGCCTTCCTGGAGGAAACAATGTGTGAAACTGGAAAGTGTAGGAGGCTAATTTTACCCTGTTTTCACCCCAAAGTACCTTGAGGGTCAAAGGAAATGAAGAAATGGTGGTGCTCCCATTTGGGCACGCACGTGGATTCTTCAATTCTCCTTTGTAAGAGGTCTATCACTGCCCTGGCTGGTGGCTCAGTGGATAAAGGCACCAGCCTGCAAACCCAAGGGTTGCTAGTTTGACCCCCTGCTAGGGCACATAACCAGGTTGCAAACCAGGTCTCCAGCCAGGTCTGTAGCTGGAGGCAGGTGAAAGGCAACCATACACTGATGTCTCTCTCTCTCCCTCTTTGCCTCTCTCCCTTCCCCACTTGCTGAAGATAATAAATAAAATCTTTAAAAATAATAATAATAATAATAAAAAAAGGTCTATCACCAATATAGGCTCCCAGGTCTAGCTCCATGTGGCTTTTTAGTCCATACAATTTGTTTGCAGAACCTTCTAATATCCATTGTTCGTCAGTACTATCTGAGTGGGGTAATGTGTCTCTTTTTGTGGGTTTTCATACCTTTTGGGCATTGCCCATTGGTATGAATGTTATTTCTTCCTGCGAAACAGATCACCCCCCAAACTTAGTTGTTTAAGACAACAATGATGTATTGTTTCTCTGGATTCTGTGGGTTGCATGGTTTCGTCTTGGGCTCATTCATATTTCTGGGGGATCAGCTGGGCTGGAAGGTCCAGGACAGCCTCTTCCACGTATCTGAGAATTGGTGCTGCTGTTCCCTGGGCCCCTTAGTTTTCTTGGTGGCCTCTTTACCTCCAGTAGGTGAGCCTCACTTCCTTATGTGGTGGTCTCATCATAGCATCGCAGTGGGGTCAAGGAAGGATTGCAAGGCCTCTGAAAGCCGCACCTTGGAAGTCTCATATGCCACTTCTGCTGCGTGTAGTTGGTCAGTGCAGTTCACAAGATCAGCTCAGGTTCAAGGGAAGGGGAATTAGAATCAGCCTCTTGATGGGAGAAGCAGTGAAGTCACATTGGAGAGAAACAGAGAGGAGCTTATAGAATGTCTCCATGATTCTGTAACTTGTGTTGATGTGTATGTAGCAGTTGTCATTTCTATCTTCTAAGAAGGGCCTAGTCGTCATTATAATAAGTATTATTCTTTTTTTAAATGTATGATTTCTTTGAAAAGATTTTATTTATTTACTTTTAGAGAGGGGGGAAGGGAGGGAGAAAGAGAGGGAGAGAACCATCAGTATATGAGTAATACATCCATCAGCTTCTCACAGGCCCCACCTGGGGGCCTGGCCTGCAACCCAGGCATGTACCTGACCGGAAATCAAACCAAAAACATTTTGGTTTGCAGGCTGGTACTCAGTCCACTGAGCCACACCAGCCAGAGCTCAAATATAATCCTTATTGCTCACACCAACTCATCTGTGACTAACCCTGGGAGAGCAGCCCAGTAGCTCTTTAGAAGGACGGATTAAAGTGCAAAAGATGATTGAATTGGGAAATTTCTAAAGAAGATTTTTAAATGCATTCTGTTAAATGCCAAGTAAGATGGTTTTAATGTGTTTTGTTATTGGCTAATAGCTCTTATAAATACTCTTAATACAAAAGCATATATTTATATACTTAGACCTTCTTTCCCCAAAGATTTTTGATGGTAGCAGCAACCCAGGGAAGGCAGTAGACTAGATATTACCTTTCATGTTTACTGTGAGTTTGGGAATTCTGAAGCAGTAAGAAATTGTGTTGATAGTCTGGGGCAAAGCTGTTTGGGTGGGAGGCAAGTTAATGCTATTAATGTTGAGCATAATAGGGGCCTACAAAAGGCCCATCATATGTGGATGCAAGGGAACATGTTTATGGCCCCAGCAAGAGCTAATTTTGGATGTGTGGATGAGCTTAATTTTGGAAATTAAGAGAACTTGAAAAATGCTTGGGGAGGTAAGTGTGAGAAACAAGCCATGCAGGGCTAGGGAGGTTGTCAGGAGAGATTTGACTGAGTCATAGTCTGTTTGTGCTGCTTCGACTGGACAGCTTAAACAATAAACACTTATTTTTCATAGCCTGGAGGATGGGACCTGCAAGATCAAGGGGCCAGCAGATCTGATGTCGGGTGAAAGATCTGACCTTGATTTGCAGACAGTGGTCTCCTTGTATCCTCGCAGAGAGAAGGTGGAAGCAAGCTGTCTTGTGGTTAATCTCATCACGCCTTCATGAAATGATCACCTCCCAATGGCCCTGTCTCCGAATACCATCACATTGGGCATTCATGTTTCAACATGTGAATTTTGGGAAGACACAAACCTCTAGTCTATAGTGGTAGTAGAACCAATTCTCAGTGGAACAACGAATTGGGAAATGGTTTAATGCCTTTGGGAGAGAAATACTAGCCTTTTTTGAAAGGTAAGGTGGGGCTATTACTAGGAAGAAATGCATCTCATTCACTTCTGAAGCACTTCTGTCCCTTAAAAATTACATGTGTGGCAGCATGTGATGGCCACATCTGTCTGTCGGACCACCTTGCTGTGCTGACTCATAAAAACCTGTGATGTACGATTTCAAATGAGCTCTTTTCCTTTTGTGTAAGCTTACTTTTCATCTCTTTCTTCCTCGCAGGCTGATGAGCCCTGAAAACACCTTACTGCAGCCCCGGGAAGAGGAGGGGGTCAAGTATGAGCGTACCTTCATGGCCTCTGAATTCTTGGATTGGCTGGTTCAGGAAGGTGAGGCCACCACAAGGAAAGAGGCAGAGCAACTATGCCACCGGCTTATGGAGTATGGCATCATCCAGCATGGTGAGTGTATGGGTCAACCTTTGCTACAGTAATAATCAAACCTGGAATCTTGTGGATTGCTACCTCAAGCATTTACTTCTCCTTCATAGTGTCGCAGGTGAGCATAGATAACCAGGTTCTTGGAGATCTCAGACAAAGAATTGAACCAAACACATGGAGAGTTTATAGCAGGAAGAGAAGGAGCAGATTTATTAAGCCATGGCACACTCCACAGAACATGGAATTAGGCCAACTCCGAGCAGAGACTGACCTCAGGGGTTGGGGGGTATTCTATTATTACAGGGCAGATATTTCCTGGTTAGTTTAGGTGGGATTTTATTGCATGTACAAGTAATTATGTTACTTTTCAGCTACTGCGCGGGTGGTTTCCCATGATTTTCCTTGGGTAGCCATTGGGGAAGAGGGTCTTACAACACTAATTTATTATTACAACACTATTGTAATGAAGCAGGGGTCAGGTAGCATCTTCTGCTCAGGTGCAGTCATTGTTCACCATGATTCAGTGCTTTTCTAGAAAGCAGGGAAAACAGTCTTATAACAGGGTCTTAGAATGGGGTTTCTGTTCTATATCAATGTCCTTTGTCTTAGTCCTGGGGTGCCTCTGGAATGTCCCACCTCCTGGCTATCTTCTACTTCATCTGGGCCTCTGCTTGGACTCAGCTTAGGTTGACCCCAAGCTAGGGGTCGAGTTCAGGTACATGTTCCATGACATCTAATTTTGGTACCCAGGCTAAAGGAATTTTGTCTCTCTGGGATATATTATTTTTACAAATGAGGGTGGAAGCTAAAAAGCACAGGCAGAGTCTTATAGTATCTCCTAAAAGTTATATTCAGATGTGATGTAACATTACTACTCCCATATCCAACTGGGTAAAGGAAGTCATCTGGCCAAGTCTGAAGCGGGAGTAATGACTCTCACAAAGTTGGTTGCAAGGGGAGAATGGAAATTTGCTGAACTGGAGAGGGGGTTTGGTGTACTAAGTGGAAAAGGTGAAGGGATTGAGAAGTACAAATAGATAGTTGCCAAATAGTTATGGGGGTGTAAAGTATAGCACAGGGAATATAGTCAGTAATAAATATAGTCAATAATATTGTGGTAACTATGCATGGTACCAGGTGGGTACTGGAAATATCAGGGAAAACACTTTGTAAAGAATGTAATTGTCTAACCACTATGCAGTACACCTGAAACTAATACACAATAATATGAATGTAAACCTTAACAGAAAAATAAATTTTACTATTGTAAAAAAAAAAAAAGAAAAAGAAATTTTAAATGAAAAAATACATAGTTTGTAGAACCATGCATGGTATAAGCTGCCACAGTGAAGATATAATCCAAATAGACTTCATAAAAATTTTTAAAAAATTATATTGATTTATTTTTAGAGAGAGGGAATAGGGGAGAAAAAGAGAGAAACGAGAAACATTGTCGCATTGCTTCTCACATGTGCCCCAGCCCGGGACGGTCTATAACCCATCATGCGCTCCGACCAGGACCCAAACTGGTGACCTTTTCCCTTGCGGGGGGGACACTCAACCGACTGAGCCACATTGGTCAGGGCCATAAAACCTCCACTTTCCTTTTCTGGGGGCTGAATCATAATGATGCAATATAACCTCTTGGTTAAGATCTATATTAGTTATCTATTGCTGCGTAAGAAATGAAACCCCAAAACTTAATGGTATAAAACAAAGTGTTTATTATGCCGCAGTTTCTGTGGGTCAGGAATTTGGGAGAGACTTAGCTGGCTGGTTCTGTCCTGCAGTCTTCATGAGGCTGAAGTCAGGACGTTTGGAAGCCTGGCAGGCCGGAGGTTTTGCTTCCACAATGGCTCACTTGCGTGTCTAACAGGTTGGTGCTGGTTGGTGGCAGGAAGATTGCCTTGTAGACTTCATAAGGCTGCTTGAGAATTCTCATGACGTGGCAACGTGGCTTCTTCCAGAGAGATTAGTCTGAGAGGGTGTAAGTCAGAGGAAAGCTTCTAACTGAGCCTTGGAAGTCATACTGTCATAGCCTCAGTGCTCTCTATTGGTGACCAGGTCAGCCCTATTCAGTGGGAACACCAGGACGCAAGGATCACTGGAGCCAGTTTGGAGGCTGGCTGTCACAAGAACATAATCTCTGGAATCCCAGCTCCAGGAATTAGTTACTTACCTTCTCTCATCTGTGAAGTGGGAATACCTCCAGGGTGGTTGTAGGAGCATATGGGGTTAGATATAAAGTACTTGGTGCAGTACTCTCTTCTGAATAAGTTGCCCAACAACTTATTAATATAACTGTAAAGTATAGGCTTAGAACAGTGAGAAAAGGGCTGGGAACCAGATAGGTAATTCTGCCTAAGTCAAGATGAAATATAATACTTGAGTCATTCTTGCTGTGAACTCCTGACTCCCACTTCAGTGTAGGCCTAGGATTTCTAGTCCCAAGGTTAAGAAGATTACAAGGGAGTTCCAGTGTTAGATGGAGGAAATTTCTGAAATTATTTGGAGCTGTGTTTTACACATAGCATTTTGCAACTCTTTCTTTAGTAGGCTATGAAATAAATTTAGAGAGCCATTTTCAGCATTAAAAAGAAGTTAAATAGAGTAAGCTAGATCTTACTACTCAAAGTGTGGTCCATGGACCCAGATTGTCACTGGGAACATGAGATAAATGGAGACTCTCTGACCTTACCCAAGTCCTGCAGAATCTGATCTATATTTTAGCATGACCTTCAAGTGATTTGAAATGCCCCAGGCTGGATTTAACTAGAATAGAAAACATCAGATGATATTTAATGTAGTAAGGTTAAGTATTATTTGGCAACATTTTATTTTCAGTTAGATATATACACTGTATAAACATACATTTATGAGTGCATTAATTTGCAACATAAAAACTGTTGAGGTCAAATATTTTGAAAGCCACTGACTTAGAGGCATTGATTAGAAAGGCACTCAAGTATATTATGAAATGTTTTCTCCTATTTCAGTATTCTGCAGTCAAAGTCACAGCTGTTTATTAATGGCAACAGGAAACTATTGCAGGGCTTTGAAAATTAAGTGACTCTAAAGTTTTAAGCATACTTCTCATGACCCTCAAATTCGAGCTATTGCATGTGATCTGATCAACTCTGCATAACAATGAAAATTTATTGAGTTTCTTACAGACCAGCTACTATTCTAATCACTTACTTGTTTATCTCACCCAATAGCTCCATAAGTTAGATATCATAATCATTCTCATTTTCAAGATGAGGTTAAGTAACTTGCTAAAGACAAGAGTTGATAAATGGTAGATTCAGAATTCACATCAAGGCATTCTAGCTCTTAATCACTAAAGAAGATTGGATGCTAATTATAAGTGTACTACCAAGGAAAAAAAATCTCAACCTTCATTGCACCCGTTCACACAGGCTGTCAGATATTGCAACCAAAAATTATTAGCTCAGCAAATATGCAAGATTCTTGCTGCAGGCCATCATCACTAGGTACCTTGAGACTCTTGTGTAACTTGTGCGAGTGTGATGAACCCATTTCTGGGCTCACATAAAGAGTCTCCCTCAACTGCCTTCACTGCTGTGCAGCTATCTCGTCCTTAAATGGAGGGTGATGGAAACCAGATAGTCATGTGGGTACGTTGCCTACAGTTGCCACAGCTGACTGTGGGTAATCAGGTGACGGCCGCTGGGTCCACGCATGTAATTTCCTCTTTTCAAGATTTAGTCAGAGCACTTTGGTAATTTCAACACTTCATCAAGCTCTCTTTCTTTCTTCTTTTGTTTAAAGTATGTATTTATATAACATTTTGCAGTACATCAAGCAGTTTTCCACATACTATCTTTTTAATCCTACCAGCTGCTTCAGGGCGGTTGGGATTATCCCATTCTCCCATGGGAGACAGCAGCAGAGACGTTTGCTCTGGTGACCGCTGGGAAAGAACTTGGGGGCTGAAAAGGGAGCTAAGGGCCAGATCCAGGCAGGAATTGCCCAGTTTTCCAGTAATGGAAATCACTGACAGAGTTCAGCTGAAGCCTGGAATAGCCTCACGAAAGGAAGGAAGGAAGGAAAGAAGGAAGGAAAAAGAAAGAAAGAGAAGGAAGAAATGGGTGAAGGAAGAAAGCAAGGAAATAAAAAGACTGATGATTGAGGCTAAAGTCAAAAGTGCAGCTTGCCCAAGATCATAGGCTATTATAGAAAAAAAAGTTACTCTCACCCTTGTTAAGACAGTAAAGAAGGCTTTATTCAAGACCATTGCGAGGAGTTTTGCAGCAGGGAGGGAGATAGGGTTTAATTCTGAATACAACAAGAACAAGTGGGGATTCATAGCCATGGGACAGGGTGAAGGGGTCAGTGGATGGAAATTTATTCATAGGACACATCAAGGGTAGGGGAATTCTCCCGAAACTGATCTAAGGGATTCTTGCTAAAGGCAGGTCAAGGACTTAACACATCAAAAATGGAAGATAAGGAACTTGGTCAAATTCCAGAGTGCTCAGATATCCGTGGTAGGGGAATGCACCCTAAACTGACTTAGCAGATTTCTTTGCTAAGATGGGACCTTGTGGATCCAGGTGCTAGGACCTCGTGACTAAGTCTTTTGTAGCCACCTGCAGCCAGGTGATCAGCTCCAGCTATTTTCTGCCTAGATAGCCGCTCTCTCCAAATGTAACTAGAGAGTGACTCTGACTGGCTGAGCCTGGGTGGGTGGGGTGTTGTTTTACCAAAACAAATATTTTGTGGGAGAAGTTCTGTTACAGCAGATAAGTGAGGAATTAGCAGGCTAACATAACAGACATGTGACAGGTGGCCTTTCTTTCCTCTGTTCATCTAATTCTCCCTCCAAATCAATGCACTTGGTATTGTTATCCCTGTTTTAGATGACGGTGTTGAGGCATTTGTAGCTCTGTGTTACCTTTTATTATAGCTGAATCCAAAGCTGGAAGGAATGTAAACGTAAGGGAACAAGGTTACTTGGTAAAGCCAAGGGCACACCTATTGGCACAGAATATGGTGTTGATTTTGGTTAAAAAGAAACAGGTCTGTAGTTGCACCCAGCCTTAACTTTTAGAAAGTGTGAAAAGAATGAGAGATGCTGTATCTCACGTAATCTTTCAAAAAATAAAAATGTGCTAGGCACAGAGATCAGAGGCCTTTGGTGAAGAGTGTCATAACTGTATGTATTTCTCTTCATCAGTATAACTCTTCTCAAGTATGAGGATACAGAACTTTTTAGGTAGACACCATGCTTGGCTTTGAAGCCTGTGCTCTACCAACCCATGTGTCACTTGTGACAGTTTGTTGCTTAGGGTGCCCTGTTGTGTGTCACCTTCAGTTTACCCAGATGCAAAGCTTTTACAACACTGAGAAATTCTATGCAATTGAAGCGTATTGAAGATATACAGTCTTATTTTAAGTGCCCAGCTTGGCCTCACGTGGTCATGTAAGGTGTCAGCTGGATTTCAGTGGTCATTTTTAGAGGGACAAGCAGACCAGGGTCTCAGGTTTACTAGAGTATATCAGGGACAGTTCAGACTGCTGAAACTGAGCTGTCTTTCCCTTTCTGCCGGTGAGGTCCTGGTTACCTGGGGACATGAACTTGACCTTCCTAACAAGGTAGGGTTAGGAAGGTGTAACAGAAAGTTATGAGGCTCCCCTTTAAGAAAGAAAACATTTCCATTCTGTTCCCCACCACAGGCCTTGTTTCTAGCTCTGACTCTGTGTCATTCTTGAATGGGCTCCTTGTGTCAGCTTCCCCCTCGGAAGCTGGGAACTTGGGCCTCACGTTCCTGGCTTGGCTCCAAGCCCTCGTTGGGCCGTTACAATGATTATTGTCACAACCCTTTCATCCTCACTGCACGGTTGTCTCTCATAGTTCATCCTCTTGAAATTCTCCCACCCGCCACTTCTGGCTCTAGAGTCTTCCCTGCCTTCTTTATTATTTTCTTTATTTATTTTTTAAATTTATTTTTAAAGATTTTATGTATTATTTTTAGAGAGAGGGGAAGGAAGAGAGGCAGAGAGAGAGAGTGACATCAGTGTATGGTCGCCTTTCACCTGCCTCCAGCTACAGAACTGGCTGGAGACCTGACTTGCAACCTGATTATTTTGCCCCTGCTGGGAATTGAACCAGCCTGCCTTCTTTATTTAACTCAGTTTCTCTTGGGTGATATGCCTATCTCAGATGGCATACCTGGATTGTCTTTTGCATTTGGGCCTATAGTTCTTTGGAAGTATTCTTTCTTTCTTTCCATACTGCTCCCTCCTCCCGTCTTCAGCCTACAATGAATAAATAAACTAAAAGATGTTAATACCATGGAGTGATTAGTAGGTATAAAATTGACTACATATAAACTTCAATCAGTGTGACTATGGAACAGTATTAAGTTAAAATTTGAGGAGGGAATTACATATCTACACACATTCTGATTACAGTTAAAAAAAAATGTGCTTATTGATATTCATAGCCAGTTTAACTTGGAGAGTATTCTTTTTATACAATTAAATGTTATTTTTATTTATTTATTTAAAATATTCTATTTATTATTTTTAGAAAGAGGGGAAGGGAGAGAGGCAGAGAGGGAGAGAAACATCAGTGTGTGGTTGCCTTTCACCTGCCTTCAGCTACAGACCTGGCTGGAGACCTGGTTTGCAACCTGGTTATGTGCCCTGGCCGGAAATTGAACCAGTGACCTTTGGGTTTACAGGCCAGCACCTTATCCACTGTGCCACCAGCCAGAGCTAAATGTTATTTTTAAACTGACAGAATGTTAAAAACTCTAACATTATCTATCTTTTATCCCTAAAATCCTCTGTCAATATCTCTCTTCTTCCTAGTGATGACATTTGACCCAACAAGGAGCCCACCCCCTATCCTCTCTCCTTCCATCCGAGGATCTGGGTTCTTTCCGTTTTGTTTCTGCCACTTCCCTGGCTGTTGCCCAGGTTTTAGTCTGATTGGAAATTACAAGCACCATGGTGCCAGTGGAAAGGAGTGGTTATTGGTTTTGCCCATGGGCTTGCTTCTGTCTCTCTGAAGTCCTCTTTGACAGCTGCTAAGAGTATAACCCCAGTGGGGATTCCTGCCGAGTGGAGACATAATGTGCTTCCTTATCAAAATGAAGGAAATAGAATGGGGGAGAAAGTGTAGAAGAAAAATAAGATAAGCAACAGAAACAATTCTTGACCGTTTGGTTGTCAGCAGCTCAGGATAAGAATTACTTCTATGGCAAATAGCTCTCAAAGGGCTACACATAAAGGCATGAACTTGGTTGTTGCTTAGCTGGTGTGTTCCCATGGAAAACCAGTCTCTAGACTGATCCTACTTCCAATAGAAATATGATGCAAGCCACAAATGCAATCCATATTTCTAATTTAAAATTTTCTCATAACCATGGCAAAAATAGTAGAAACAGATGAAATTAATCTTTTTTTAAAATATTTTATTTATTTATTTTTAAAGAAAGAGAGGAAAAGGGAGAGAGAGGGAGAGAAACATCAATGTGTGGTTGCCTCTCGTGTGCCCCCAACTGGAGACCTGGTCCACAACCAAGGCATGTGCCCTGCCTGGAAATTGAACTAGAGACCCTTTGGTTTGCCAGCCAGCACTCAATCCTATGAGCCACACCAGCCAGAGCTAAATGTAATAATATATTTCAACTCACTGTCTCTAAAATATTATCATTTCAGAATATAAGCAATAGGAAAAATCCTAGTCAGCCATTGTGCATTGTGCACTCTTTTCTTTATGCTCAGTCTTCAAAATTCAGCTTGTATTTTACACTTAACATCTTATCTCACGTCGAACTCGCCATATTTCCCATGGTGGGCAGGTGTCTGTGACTAGTGGCTGCTGACTTGAAGAGCTCAGCTCAAGACCACCTAAAGTTGCTTCCAGACCCTTCCCCTACACAGGTGAAGTCGGAAAGACTTGTACCTTGGAAAGACATCCTTTGGGTATGGACACCCTGGGCCCGTGATTGGAAGGAAGCCCACGTATGGCCAGCCTTAGTTGAGTGTCTCAGAAATTTTCATGGGCCATTCACCTGAGTTGTATCCTTGTTCCTTTATTCATTTTACAATGAATAAAATTGAAGTTCTAGGCAGTCAAGTCAGGTACCTTAGTAAAGAATAAGGCTGGTAATTCACCCAGGGCCATCTGAGGCCACCACTGTATTTCCTGTGTTATCACTTTGTCCTTGCAATAAGCAATTCCAAAGTAATGACATTTCACCCTGGTAAAGAATTTCGTAGAAAACATGCCCAGCTGAATTGCCTTCTATGAGATGGATACAGGAATAAAGGAGGGAAATGCAGTCTGTTTTCTTACGCTTTTAAGCTCATCTGCCTCTGTGGTTGGTATTATTGCATCTTTGGATGGAGAGAGTCTACTGAGGAAATTAAGGGATGGGATTCCAGAGTTAATTTATCAATATTTCTGTCCGGATGGTCCAGTTAATGACTTTGGGAACTTGGGCAAGTTTACCTTGGGTAATCCCTGGGTTCTCATCTGTAAAATGGGAACAATTATAATAGCCTCCTCATTGTGCTGCCGTGAGGACTGTAAGATACAATTAAGCAATGTTGCTTAGCACAGGGCCTTGCACAGGGTATCACTCAATAAATGTTAGTTGATTATTATTGTCATTATTGTTGTCACCACCATCCTCATCATCAGATGCCCTGGTGGGTAGAGCTTAATATAAGTCAGGTGACCTCATCCACTGCTGACCTTAAACAGTAGCTTACACATATTCTATGCTGAATATATACTTGTTACATAAACCAACACTGAAGTGCTTTAATTAGGCCTTTGGATTTATACCAACAATTCCCGAAGATCTAGAATAGAGCTACAGATTTCTTTATTTGAATTATGTATCTGAGGTATTCATTTGCCAGACAACAGGTTTGTTTTTAGAACTCTCTGCACTTCCATTTTGATCTGGTCTCTGAAAAACATTCTTGCATTGAAGAAGCACTCTCTTTGTTCTGAATTTTACCACTAGCAATAAAGCTTCTAGTTTTTGGAATGCACTTGCTGTTATTTAATGGTGCATGGAGATAAACAAAACATAATTTGACCTTCCTTATTACCTTTACATTTCTAAACCTGTAAAATTACAATATCATGTTTTGATTTTCTTCCTTCCTACTATCTTTTTAAAAATTACTTTTATTTTTCAGTTACAGTTGGCATACAATATTATAATTTCAGGTACACAACAGTGATTAGACATTTATGTAACTTACAAAGTGATCCCATAAATCTACTACTGGTCTGGCACTGTCATAGTTATTATAATAATATTGACTATATTCCCTGTGTTGTACTTGACATCCCCATCTGCTGTCTTTACTAGTTACCTTTGAATCCCTTTTCCTCTTTTGTTTCTCATCCTATCTGCTCTTTTCAAGCACTTAAATAAGTATAATTGAATTCCAACTTTGCTATTGAGAAGTGATTTGTTCTAGTAATACCAGTTAATAGAACCTCATACCTTAAAAACAATTTCCTGCTTTCATATCCTCTTCTAATGCCATCAGTGCTCAGGAAGTAATTATTTTAGTTGTCTGACTCACTGTTGCTGTTGCCTTTTGAAGAGTGTTGTGTCCCAGGCCCTGGTCTTCTGTGTGTAGTGTAGGCCCTTGAACACAATTGCTTAATGTCTTGAATCAAGGACTTTTGCAGCTTTAGGAAATGGCTTCTTCAACCCCTGCCTCCCAGTAGGATGGTTTCAGATGAGTAGTTACAGCCTCAAGTGCAGCTCAGATTTTCTTGTAAAAATAGTCTTAATCTGCTGTTGTAGTTAATTCTCAATTCATGTTTTCCACCCAACACAGGATTAAAGAGCATAATGCTAGCATGTTTTTAGTCTTGATGATTTTTTTCATATGCCACATACTAAATGATGTCTGCTGCTTGAACTCCGGAAGAACTCTGATCCCCATGGGCAGCGGGCAAAGGAGTGCGCACACATCCATCCCTGGTCATGTGAGACAACGGAAAACTGTGACGTTGGCAGAGAAGTTGCAGCATTTTCATCTGCACAGTTCATTTGCCTTTTAGAAATAGTACATCTGAGGACTATATCTGACCCCTGTTTGTCCTTGGAGTTTGTCGGTCCTCTAAGTAATGTCTGCAGGTCTTGGGCCACACCCACTTCTGAATGTAGTGATGACCAGATGCTAATCAGGGCAGCTTGTGAGTGTCTTTTGTCTTTCATGGGGCCTTGGAAACCTTTTAGCTCTTGACAGTGGTTTGCAATTGTAGTCATGCTCCCACCCCCAGCCTCATCCTTGCTGACCTTTCTTCTTCTTCATTAGGATAGTCATTACCCTTGTCCCCCTATTTATTTAAGTCCCCATTTTACTCTACTAAATTCCTGTGTGATTCCCAAATCCAAGACCAGCTTTTAAAAAGTTTTGATGGCATGTCTTCCAAAGAACTTATGATATCTGAACATTCTATATCTCCAATCCCTGCCCCAGCCTTATCACACTGTTGGATTTGATTCACTTGTTTTCATGATGCCTATTGTGTTATGTCATTTACCAGCAAACATTTCAAGGATGGATGCAAGTATGTGAACTTCCTCCCTCCAACTAGATAAGTAGCTTTAAACGTCTTGCATATTCAGCTAAACTTGGAGGACTCAAGATGATAAGTTTTCATTCGTGGACTATGTGTGTAAGTGGAGCAGAAGTCACAGCTCACTTTAAGATAATCTGCTTTTAAAAATTGTGTTTGCTAAAAAATCAGCCTAATAATTTATAGTGAGAAAAATGTAGCTACATTACCCACAAGAAGATTATATCTGAACTGTGTCACTTTAGTATTTTGGTAGATTATCTGACATTCCCCTTATGCTTTCTGGAAAGTAAAGGTATACAATGAATAAGGATCTGTTTTCATTTACCAAATATCAATAACATTGTAAGTTTGGTGCTCTTAGAGCCTCTACTTCCCTAAGCAATAAGATCCTCCTATGTTTATATTCTTTCAGCTTTCTGGCTGCATCTGTGTTTCCTCCTAGTTTATGTCTCATTTAACATCAAGCCCCAAGAGAATTCCCCCAGGGCAACAGAGGAGGCTTGGAAAGTCCCAGAAATTATAAGCTGGATGAGTACAAAATTGTCAGTTTTCTATTACAGCTGATGATAAGAATAAAACTAGAATATTAGGTATTAAATGTTAGAGTTGAACACTGTCTCTTATTTGTCTCTTTCTGCCTAGAGGTTGATATTCTCAGGGAAGAAAGAATAAAATTTATGAAATTATATATGTCACAACATTTACTATAATATGAATGTCTCGTCTAGTATTGAGATCAGAGAAAGGAAAAATTGAACAACCAAAAGTTAGAGACAACAATTACTGTTCTTAATTTTTATTTCCTTCTCTTTAATTTCCCCCCAATATCTTAGGTGATTTTTTTCTGTTTTATAAAGACCAAGTTGTATATGCTGCAAAAGATTTCTGTATGTTTGTGGAGATGTCATGTTGAAGTGTAGAAGGAATCAACTCTTGTTTCTTATCTTCTAGTGGGACACTTGCCAGACTTGATCTGAATATCTGGTTAAGATTTTATATTTCTCATGAGTGAGGCGGTAACAGAAATGCTCATGGGAAATGGATGAAGTATTCTTTGCAGGAAGGGCAGGAAAGACAGAAGAAATGGGTTCTGGACAGGAATTTAAATAGCCAATCTTTAGGAGCCTAAGAACATTTTAGAAACACTGTATGTCAGATGTCATTTAGAATCTCTTCCATAAATTATCCCATTCACAGCAAAACTTTGCCTATATCTGTAACATATTAAGTAAATAAATAAATAAATAAATAAATAAGTGTGTGTGTGTGTGTGTGTGTGTGTGTGTGTTCAGGATTACAGTGGTTAGTATGTTGCCCACATAACAGCTAGTAAAAGTGGCAGAACTGGGATCAAATTGAGGTTCTAGTCTGACTCTAGAACCTTCGATTTCCCTTGTGTGATTTTATTTTGTAAAAGTATAGGCATAGAAGAGTTTTCAATAAAGTCCTAACTTAATCGGTTTGTTCTTATATGAAATAAAGTCTCTTTTAGGAGCCTTAAAAGGATGAGCTTTGAATGGATGAACTAATGAAAGTATCACATCCCAATCATCATGCTAAGAGAGATAGCTGGGACATGTGCACTAAGTACTCAGGTTGTTGACTGAATGAGTGAACACCAGGTCTGATGAATGGATGGCTTCCTGCACTCTTTCAGCTTTTTATATCAGTGTTACACCTAGGGTGATACTCATGTACAAAGCAAATATTTGAAACTCAGTGTTCATGTCATTAAACTTTTAATGAGAGAAAAAAAAAAACATTTTTAAGCAAAATAATTAATTGAAAAACAATGCAGGTGACACAGGCAATTGTCACCTCTCTATTCTGAGAGGAGAACTTGACTCCACCTGTGCCACCCACACAGCTGGAAAATGAACACTTGGAGACCTTTGTTTCCCAGACTGTGGCTGCTCCCAAGGCACTAAAATCTAAATAAGTTCCTGAAAATTGAAGTGGGGCATTAAATATAGTGTCTCATAAAATTGAATGCCTGTAAACCAAAAAGCAGTCTATCATCAGCAGATAATAACATTAAAAACAAGAATTGTGGCTGTAAAATAATAAAGGTACAATTTATTTTACTTTTAAGATGTAATTTTGTTTTGTTATTAAAATACAGTTAACATAAAATATATTAGTTTCAGGTATATGGAGTAGTTATTCAAAATTTATATACGTAATGAAGTAATCACCACAATAAGTCTAGTAAGCATTTGCCATTGAATTTTTATAGTCACCTTGGTGGTATGCATAACAAGTACGGTCTACTAGTCCTTGTTTTCTCTGATTTGGTCACCTACGCTATTGTAGAGACAATGTGATGTGTAAGGACTACTTAAATTCAACTATTGTATCTTATCTTAAGTAGAACGATGACTAATAGCTATTAGTGGTATAGAGCTGGGAGGAGGGGAATGTAGAAAGGGTGTGAAGTAGACTCTGGGTGGGTAGAAAGCCTGAGGAGATTAAATTAGTAGTCAGTTTTCCACTTTAGTTAAAAATATGTTTAACGTACTTTTATCTGTTATGGAGTTTGTTTGGATTCAGAATGCTTTTTCTGGATTTATTTATACCAGAGCTAAGCTAATGTTTTATGGAATTTACTGTACAAAGAAAAAACAATAGGTGTTAATAAATGTGGACAAAGGTATGGATTTTCAGGTGATAATTTAAGATACTGTTGCCAGAATCAATTTTCAAAAAGTCACAATAAACTCAGAAAGGGTTGCCAGAAGTAAAAAAATATTCAGGAAATTTTATTATAGTACTATTAAATGTAGTGATGAGGTAAATTTATGTAAAAATTTATCCACAAAAGAGCTACTATTTGTAGACATCATATCAAAATGTAATTGGCTTATCTTTGTTCCAGGGTGCATTCATCATCATTTGAGTCCAAGAATGTATTACTAAGAACATGCAGAACTACCAATGAATTAAGTGTATTGGTCCTTATAGCCAACATTATTCATTTAGCCAAAGTGACTATGAAACACCCATATGAATCATTATGTTAACATGGTACTCTCTTACTAGGGACCCACCTTTCTGAGACTCTTATATTCATGTAACTAGAAAAATTATTAAGTAGCAAATGTGGGTGATGAATGCAGTTACAATCTAGATTGCATTTGCAGGTGTTGACTTAGAAGGGAAATAGTTTGTGAAATACCCAAGGAAGCTGTTGAGTCAGTTAGCATTAATGATATTTGATGAGTTATATTAGATTATTTCCCAAAAGGTTTGCAGAATTTTGAATTTCACAGTCAAAAAAAAAAAAATTGCCAAGAATGAGTACTTAAAGAGCAAAACTGTTTTTGCCATCATTTCATAAAACACTGGGTAAGAAAAGTACCCATCATATAGTCCAGCTAACTCTATAAATATTAGTTGAATGAATGGGTGAATGAATAAACAACAAAAAAAGTTGTGATGATATAATTTCAGAAAGAGGTCTTTAAATAAAATATGCTTAGTTATTGAAAAAAGAAAAAACTAAAATGCAATGTCCTTAATGTTCCAATTACCCCATGCCCCAGCAAACTCTTTTTCACTTTGAGAAGTCATTACTTATTTTTTAGAGAGGGGAGAAGACGGGGCAAGAAACACTGATAATTTGCCTCTCGCTCATGCCCCAGCTGGGGATTTGGCCTGAAACCCAGGCATGTGCCCTGATCAGTAATGGAACCTGTAATATTTCAGTTTGTGGGATGATGCCCAGCCCGCTGGATCACACCAGTCAGGGCCAGTCAGAAAACTCGTCATGACCTACCACTAGCCCACAGATTGGTTTTGGGGGAACTGCCACGTAGACTAGCAACTGAATAGTTCAAAGTTAGCTGTATTCTGGACACGCTGCTTATTCCTCTGTCCACCCACCATGATAGTTTCCTTCCAGCTGTTTACTGAGCATCATCTGCTGAACACATAGCAGTCTAGGATGTGAGGGTGCCCCAGTGACTAAGAGACAGTCTGGGCTGCCAAACCCAGTGACCTAGTTAGGGAAAGAGATGTGCTCCCCTATCATCAGCTCCCCCCACCCCCCATATTACCAACAATAAAGATAAACTCTATGACGAACCTGGGAGTGAATGTTAGATAAGATAACATTTGATTCTAACTTTAGAGTCCTTTCCAGTCTCTTGTGGCCTATGTTTCTAGGTCAACATACTGTTTTAGGTTTAGAAGCCTTAGCAGTGTGGCCTTGGGCAAGTTATTGAACTAACTTAAGTTTCAATTTTTGCACTATAAAGTGAAAATAACAGTAATATCTACCCAACAGTTATTGTGAGAATAGTAGATTTATAAAGGGTTAGGTACAGTGGCAAGTAGTGAGCTGCTGGCTGCATGATTGTGACTGAACTTCAGCAGAGTGCGCTAGAGAAGGCAATCTGTGGGTGCTCCAGCTTTCATTGATCATTGTCTGGCTGAGGCGCAGCACTTATCACAGAGATCAGGAGGAAACCTTACCTGTGATCATCTGAGATGTGTTGCAGGGTGTTGGAAAGAACATTTGACTTGGTGTTAAGAGCTGGGTGCTTCTGGTGCATCTTCCACTGACCAGCTAGGCAGGTCATCTCACGTCCTTCAACTGTGAGGCAAAGGAGGCTGCACCATCCTTTACACCTGATGGAATCTTTTAAGAGTCTTTGTTATGTTGCACTTTTATCTTCTCATACTGTGGATTTGATTGTTGATTCGAGGTTTTCCTCTGTGCTCCTAAACAAGCTACTTACATGTGTGCATTTATATTTCAGTTAATGACAATTTTTAATGACTCACTCCTGTAGGTGAATATTCATAGCACTTTATATATGATTTCCTTAAGACACTTGAAATTTCTGTCTTGCACTGCAGATACACGTGAGCGTGTTTTATTTTCTCTGCTAGACTTGAAGCTTATTGAAAGCAAGAATTTGTTATGTAATTAACTTAGTATTCCTATCTCTTAGAGGAATGATGATTTTTTTTCTTTTACATGATTGGCCTCTAGGTATTGTCTGTGTAAATGAATAAGAATACTGAAAAAAAAAATTGGAAAATGTTCCTCTCCATCCAACTTGGTAATTGCCAATCCTGTTTATCGGTCAACGTAATTAGATAGGTGGATGGAAAGATGGGTAATTCTATCTTGTTAAAAGCAGGGGATCTTTTCTGTATTTTCCCATTTTTTAAAATGAACATGTAGAACTTTTTGATTATAAAAGTAAAGTATTTCTAGAAATTGGAACTGGCTTTAAAGGTGCTAACAAATTCTTCCATCCCAATTTTCATTTCCTCTTCCACATTTAAGCTCTAATTAAATAACATAGATGGGACATTCAGTCAGGTGCATATATTTATGGTGTTGCTATTTTGCCAGTTGATACAAAGCTCACTTTTCTTCATGTTTACGTAAAGAACTGTTTTAAAAATGGTTATTTTAAAATGTATGTAGAATGGTTTCTTTGACATAATACCAAAGGCACAAGTGACAAAAGAAAAAATAAATTTAAAAAGATAAAAATAGACACCACCAGAATTAAAAGCCTTTGTTCTTCAGAGGGTACTATGAAGGAAGTGAAAAGACATCTCACAGAATGGGGGAAAATACTTGGAAACAATATACCCGAAAATGAGCCTGTATCTAGAATACATAAACTTAATAACAAAAGGATAATCCATGAAGAGAACAAGGAGACAAGCCATAGAATGGGAGAAAATATTTGCAAAAAGACACATCTGGAAAAGGATTGTTATTGAAAATATACAAAGAGCTCAAAACTCAACAATTAGAAAATGAACAGCCCAATTTTAAATATGAGCCAAAGGTTATAAGCCAAAGGTTTGAACAGATACCTCCACAAAAACCATATGGAGATGGTGCCTTCCCTCCCCTTCTTCCCACAGGAGTGCATCTCCTCACCTCAGGGTCCCCAGAGACTTGCAACCAGGGTAACAAAGGACAGCAGCAGCTCCTCCTGGGCTAAACCCCTGAGCCTGTCTCCAAAGCCCCCTTTTCTCTGACTTCCCAGTGAGCCAAAGCAGCCCTGCCTTGGCTCATTTCTTTCCCATAACATTTCTAGAAATTCAAAGCAGCCCAGCCCGGGTTCTCTTCTGTTGCTTCTTCTATCCTCTGACTTTTTAGTGAGCCAAAGCAGCCCAGCCTGGGCTCTTTCCTGTTGCTTCTTTTATCTAAGCCCGTCCTTGCTTCACTGTCCTCAACTTTAATTTTTTAAAAGAGTAAATATACAGATGGAAACTATTGACGAAAAGATGCTCAACATTATATGGTGTCACTAGGGAGTCACAAATCAAAACCTATTAGAATTGTCCGAATCCAGTGCACCAACAAAGCCAAATCTAGAGAGGTGTGGAGCAGGAGGGACTCTCATTCAGTGCTGGGCAGGACAGGGTGGAGTGCAAAATGGCACGGCCACTTTGGAAGACAGTTTGGCAGTTTCTTAAAAAACTAAACAGACCCTTACCATATGATCCAGCAATCATGCTCCTTGGTGTTTGCCCAGAGTATTTGAAAACTTATGTTCACACAAAAGCCTGCACATGGATATTTATAGCAGTTTTATCTATATTTACGAAACTTGGAAGCAACCAAGATGTCCTTCAGAAGGTGAATGGGTAAATAAACCATGATACATCCAGATGATGGTATATTATTCAGCGCTAAAAAGAAATGAGCTGTCAAGTTATGAAAAGACATGGAAGAACCTTAAATACATATTACTAAGTGAAAGAAGCTGATCTTAAAAGGCCTCTATAACAATATGTCAACTGCATAAGATTCTGGAAAAGATAAAACTGTGGAGACAATAAAAAGATCAGTGGTTGCCAAAGTTAGGGAGGATATAGGGATGAATAGACAGAGTATAAAAGATTTTTTTGGACAGTGAAACTATTCTGTATAATACTATAAGAGTAGACACATATTTCATCAAAATTGGCAGACTGATGTAAAATAAATAAACAAGTTAAAAAATAAAAAATAAAAATTTGTAGACTGTATAACACCAAAGGTGAGCCTTAATGCAAACTGTGGACTCTGGGTGATACTGATATGTCATTGTAGTTGTAATTAACTGTAGTTGGTAATGGATAGTACAGGAGGTTTTGTGTCGGCGTGAGGGGGGCAGAAAGTATATGAGAACTTTTTCTGGTTTCTATTCAGTTTTAGTGTGAACTTAAAACTTCTTTAAAAAGTCTGTTAAATCGTTCTGGGGGTATTTCCTCAGCCGAGCTATCCCTTCTAATTTTCATTTAAGATTTTATTTATTTATTTTTAGAGAGAGAAAAAGGGAGGGAGAAAGATAGGGAGAGAAACATCGATGTGCCAGAGGTATATCAACTGGTTGCCTGCCATACGCCCCCAACTGGGGATCTGGCCCGCAACCCAGGCATGTTCCCTGACCAGGAATCGAACTGGTGACCTTTTGGTTCTCAGACCAGTGCCCAGTCCACTGAGCCACAGCAGCCAGGGCTCCCCCCGAGTTTTTATCTGCCACACGGGGGTGTGGGTGTGGGGCCAGGCTGTTTGTGTCTCTGCCCTTCCTACCAGTCCCAATGTGGCTTCCTTATATCCTTAGTTGTAGAACTTCCGCTCAGCTAGATTTCAGGTTGTTTTATAGTTTAGTTGTATTGAATACATTTGATGTGCTTGTGGAAGGATGCACATACTCCTGCCATCTTGACCAGAAGCTCTAAGTGCTTTCCTGAAGCTGTTTGCCTCTGTTGGATGGAGACTTCGGACTCCAGTGCTTGGTGGCTGTGATGCCAACCAGGCCCCATCTGTTGCTTTTTCCCCTCAGTGTCCAACAAGCACCCATTCGTGGACAGCAATCTTCTCTACCAGTTCAGAATGAACTTCCGGCGGCGGCGAAGGCTCATGGAGCTGCTCAATGAAAAATCCCCGTCCCAGGAAACACACGACAGTCCCTTCTGCCTGAGGAAGCAGAGCCACGACAATCGGAAATCGACCAGTTTTATGTCAGGTAGGTCAGTTTCTTTGTTCATTTAATCATGTGCTTTTGTCTTTTGACAAAAACTACAGTAATAGCTCCCCTTTGTGAAATTCTGTTCTCTGATAAATTTTTATTTATTCATAACCAGGAAGTATGCAAAAGAAAAAAAAATACAACCAGCTTGACTTCCGAGGAGGCAAATTGGATATCAAGAAATCTGCTATAAAATTATGTATTTGAATCCTAGAAGACTTGTCAAGCTCTCACTCCTACCTTATTTATTTTTCATGTATATCATGTTATCATTAGTTATCCAGTGTTCTGAGTCACAGCATTGAAAAGCTATATATTTTAAGGGTTAATAAAGACTTCTGAGCTAAAAGGCAACTCACTATCAGTCCGTTATGAAAGGTGATTCAGAACAAAGAAAAACTATGAAAAGCAGATGCTGGGGCTCATGAATCCTAGCAGCATGGGATGTTACATGTTAGGTCAGGCGTGATAATAATTAACCCTGACAGAAATGATGGCAATTGATGTTCACCAAGACGATTGAACTCATTTTGTAAAGAGGTTGAGGTGCCTAGAAGAGTATCTCGGCTCCTCTGAAAATTTGGCATTGATTGTGGTTGACCTAAGATCTGGAAGCTCTGAGCTTAATCCAAGGGCAAAATGACCATGGGTGTCTTGACCATGCTAACTGTGTTTTTTTGATTGGAAAGGTGTTGTCCATCATGAGCATGCCCCTCCAGGCTAAACTATTAATAAGGAGTACTGCCTCAATGTTCTTCATCAGTTGAGAGCTGCAATACGATGAAAATAGCTCCAGCTGTTGGCAACTGGTGATTGGCAATTTGTCATGACAACTCACCCACTCATGCATCATGTCTTGGGCATAGATTTTTGGTGAGACATCAAACCATGCACATGACTCTGTCCCCCTGATACCCCAGATTTGGCACCCTGCAACTTCTGGCTTTTTCCAAAACTGAAATCACCTTCGAAAGGGAAAAGACTTTAGACCATTAATGAGATTCAGGAAAATAGGATGGGGCCGCTGATGGTGATTCCAACAAGGGATTTTGCAGAGTGTTTTCAGTGATGGAAGAGATGGAGGGAGAATTGTGTGAGGTCCCAAGGTGCCTACTTTGAAGGGGACTGAGGTACTATTGTCCTATGCAGGATGATTCTTGTATCATGTATCTTCTTCAATAAATGTGTCTATTTTTCATAGTACGTGGCTGGATACTTTCTAGACAAACTAGTGCCAGCCAAACTTCATGGCAAAGGGAATCAGATCAGATCAGTGAAGCCTCTGAGTCATATCCACTTTCGAAGCTTAAAATTTTAATCTGGGTGATTCATGATTTCATATGAAACCAGGAAGCATTTATTAGTACTGTTAATTCCTTAAGTGTATAGCCAGCACTTCATTTACTTCCTGACAGGGACTGCTCAGCATGGGTGTAGTGGGTCTTGAAATACTATTTTCTGTAGCTGAGTACTTGTACATACACTATGTAATCTACTTCTCAAACCAAGCCTCTGGGGTGGCATTATCCCCACTTTACAGCTGGGAAAGTTGAGGCTCCAAGCATGGAAGGGAAAGGCCTCCGGATGTGCAGTTGGTAAGAGGCAGAGTTGCTCTTGAACCCTTACTTTTCCGACTGTGAAGCCAGAGTGCCTTTTCTGGTACAGGGGACTCACCTGTGGTCCCTCGAGGCTGTAGGGACCCCCGCCCTCAGTGACCGTGTGTGTGCGCCCGCAGTGAGCCCCAGCAAGGAGATCAAGATCGTGTCTGCAGTGAGGAGGAGCAGCATGAGCAGCTGTGGCAGCAGCGGCTACTTCAGCAGCAGCCCCACGCTCAGCAGCAGTCCCCCTGTGCTCTGCAACCCCAAGTCTGGTGAGTGGCGGAGGCCACCCTCCTTTCTGACGTGACCTTGGGCAGCTTGGGCAGATGGGTAGGCTGGGTTTCCTGGGAAGCAGATTCCCAGACAGAGGGCAACTAGTGTATGGGGGTCTTATTGTCACATGTCCTTAAGGACAGGACCTCTTGACTGGGAGGGAAGGGGTTAGAGGCAGAGGAGAACTGAGCTGCAAGCAGTCTCAGTGAAGGCTGCAGCTCGCTTCCAGGGGAACTGTGGTGCTGGGACGGCCCTTCAGAGTTGTCCAGATTTGGAGTGAGGTGGCAAGGCCTTTTTATGCCCTCCTTTTGACCAGTTGTTACTGTTGACTGCCCCTGGGAAGAAGACATGACCTTGAGGAGGATAGTTGCAAGACATTGGAGAGCATGAACAGTTTGAGGGCTGCCTGCCATTAGCAGTCCCAGCAGCAGGGAGGAGCCCCTTGGTCGGGGTCAGTCCTGAAGGAGTGTGTGAGCTGCACAAACGTATTCCCCAGGCTACAACTGAGGCAAGGATCTGTGGCACCCCTATGGGAGAAGCACGGGCTATGCAAACCCAACTGTACCTGGAATTGCTTCTTGGTGCCTTGTGCTTTCAAACTCTCCTCATCAACCTCCATGGCCTTTACTTTCCAGAAAAAATCTAGGCGCAAAGATTGTTGATGATCTTGGAGTTAAGAAGCAATCCTTCCTTGACCTAATCAGTTTTTCAGCCCCACTGGGTCCTGTAACCTATTGATGCTCTTTGGCTGGCAAATAAAACGTGAGGCAGGCACCTACCCGCTTTTGTTCACCAATGGTGGCGTGGGGCCTTCAGTAAAATATCTGCTGAATGCATGAATGAGGGCTGAGAAGGAGGCGCCTTGACATTGCATCTGTCTTACAGTGTTAAAGAGACCCGTCACTTCTGAGGAACTTCTGACTCCTGGAGCACCGTATGCCAGGAAGACCTTCACGGTAGGCTCAGTATTTGGTTTTCTTTCTGTGCTACTCCTTTTATCTGGGCCATGTCAACATGTCAGTGTGTCATTATGTATTTTACAGACAGACTTGAAGAACTGCTTAATTTTCCTTTTGTTTTCAGCACAATTATTCATGATAGTGGACTTTCTTGACCCTTGGGCACGAAAATACTTTAAGATGTGACATGATTTATTATTCACACAGCATTTTAAACTCCTTTTGATGTGTCCTCAGAAAAAAATTTCTATTGTGTACTTACTATAATATAATTACAGATTTTAGGGCACATGGTAACACAGACACTGTCGACAGTTCCATCTGTGTTAAAGTCTAGCAATTACTAAGCCACAAGGAGAGTCTTTAGGCAGAGAAAGAACACAGTGGGATAGGTTGTTCTGCGTAAGGAATAGTGCTTTGGGCAATGTTAGCATGCTTTGCTGTACAAGCAAGCGCCTGACTTGGGGGCGTTGCACCCCTGCAAGCGCCTCCAGACCACCTGCCCCTTCTTGGAGGTCCTCCAACCTCCCTCCTATGCCTAGGTTTTCTTCAGGCTGAATCCAAGTACTCTGCTGGAGGGGACCTACACTCCTTCCCTTGGCCTCTTTCTTCAGTCTCTTCACAACTACGTTGACTTTCTGACTCTTACTTTATTGACTTGGGGGTGGGGGTGGATCTTGCCCACTCATTCACACTGCAGACATTTGTCAAAGACCGCTTCCCATTCTTAGCACTGAGGAGTGAATATAAGATGGTCATAGTCAGTCAACATGAAAACGCACTGCTAATCCATGTGGCTCAGGGGAAAAGGTAAACTGCATTTAGAGGTGAAATTAGATATAGTGAACTAATAACAGCAAGCCCTGAAGCCAATGAAGTGCCTAGAAGTCTTTTGGGAGAATGTCCACAAAAATTCCATTAGTTTCCCTGCCATCTCTAGCATTCAGGAGACAGTTGAGCCCTGACTGGTACAGTTCAGTGGGTTGAGCTGGGTTGTGGGTCAGGTCCCCAGTTGGGGGCATGCAAGAGGCAACCATACATTGATGTCTCTCTCCCTCCCTTCCCCTCCCTCTAAAAGTAAGTAAATAAAACCTTTTTAAGAAGAGAGAGATTTGGTTGTATTTTTTGGTTTTAAATTTCAGTGCCACTATTGCTAGGAATTGATTGTGAGTATGTGTCATCCGTTTTTCAATCAAAAGTCATGTCTGGAAGCTGCCCAGAGAACACTGCCATTTCTAATAATGATTCTAGAGAAAAAGGCAGCCTCTCATTTCAGACAACTCTTGGACCAGCATCTACTGGAAAATTGTGAACTTTGTGTACTTTTTCACTTTTTTTGTTGGTAGGGAACATTTTGTTTCCAGAAATCCAAGACTCCTCAGATTTCTCACCATTAGTCACTTAAATTGTTACTTTGGACTGCAGTGAAGTAGCAGGATCATCAAGAATGTATCATTTGGATTGAAGGAAAAGAGCAAACTCCATAGAAATTGGATCTGGAGAGAGGTTCAGGCATGTGATTAAGACCTGAACTTCGCATTTGACTCTGATATTAAATTGCAGGGCAGCCCAAGAAATAGACCCTCTGCCAGTTAGCTATGGGGTAGAGCCCACACGGCGCTTCTCTCTGCCAAAGAAGGGTTTCCGGGCCACGTTTCCCACACAGGTTTACAATAGAAGCAGAGCCTTCCCTCCACCCCGCTGTCAGCAGAGGGAGGAGCCAGAGAAGAGATGGGTCATGGCATGCACTTAAGCCTGAGCTGGCTCGCTCTCTCTCGGAAGGACAGGCCAAGGGCCAGGGCCTGTTTGCTGATGGCTGCTTGTGGTTTTCTCCTGCAGATCGTTGGTGACGCTGTCGGCTGGGGCTTCGTGGTGCGGGGCAGCAAGCCATGCCACATCCAGGCCGTGGACCCCAGCGGCCCCGCAGCCGCTGCTGGCGTGAAGGTAGCTCCCACAGGACAGTGTCCGAGTACTTCTCGCTTTATTTTATCAGTGGGGCCTTTCTCACCCTAAGTGCTTGGTCCTATTTTTTCAAGTTACCTTTTGCCTTTCCGCACGGGGCTGACATGGAGCCAAGCGCGTGGAATACAGCAGCTGGGACAAAAAGTTTGCCCGTCCCCTTCATGGAGCCTTCTTCGTCTCCAACCCTCCCTTGGTTTTTCCCATTTCTTCCTTAAACAACACAGAGTATGGAAAAAGTTTCTTTCGGCTTCAATCTTATATAATAGCTATACTCCTGTTTCTATACAAAGCGTAGCCCTGTGGGGTTCGCAGAGAAACAGTGAAGAGTGAGACTAGGAAACACAAGTCATAGAATTTAGAAGAAATCGAGATGCACATTTTGGCTCTGCTCTGGTTACTAGTTCATTGGCGTTAAGTTCCATAGCATCTCCGAGCCTGTCTCCTCCTCTCTGGGATGATAATCATGTACTTCCTGCAATTTTAGGAATTGAATATGTAGAAACACTTGCTGAAGTACAAAGAACCACACAAACATCAAGAAAATTGATTGCATTGTATAAGATTTTTAAAAATACTTGTTACGTATTTTTAGCACTAAAGTGGTACATACATAGTCAAGAAAATTGGGAAAGGACAGATAAGCAGGAAAAGAAAAGATACTTACCTATAATCTTTCCCAACCCACAAATAACCTGTTAACATTTAGGCAACTTTATTGAAGTATAATTGAGTTCACTCAAGTGTAGAACTATTAACATTTTGATTTATATTCTTTCAGACTTGCATGTATGCATATACATATATATATATGTATATATTTATTTTTATATATGCATATATATATATGTGTGTGTGTACATGTACCAACATAGGTGCATATACATCTATACACACGAATTATTGGGGTTTTTTTCATGGGAAAGACTGCTTTCTTTATTGGTGCCAGTTATCACAAGTCAATAAATATTGATCCCCAAAGAACTCAGTTATTAATCAGCTTATTGGTCAATAGAGAACTGAATGAAACTGAACCACGTGATTGCTGGACGGGTAAACTAAAGTCAGTCCTGTTTCCTGGGAAGTGAAATCATAGCCAATAGCCAGCTGGCAGATGCCATATGCTGTTTCACCAACTGTAAGAATCATGGTAGCTCTATACAGGAGGGCATCAGCTGCCCCACCCTTTAGATGCACGGGAATTCCATCATCCTTCTGAAATAGCCTTTGTTTCTCTGGAACTTTATTTTTCAACTGCCTGTGTGAGGCAGTACTTAGGGTCCTCCGGGTGATCCAACGAAGAGCCAGCAGGTTCCACAGCATGTTGGCTCAGTGGCTGCCCACCAGCCGCGTCAACAAAACACCCACAAGTTGTTTTTATTTATACCAAACTGTTCTATAAGATGTTGACTGCATGTTTTCCTGCTTCAAAACACTTCCATCTAGCATAGTTTTTTCCCGTCACCTGTAAAACATTCCACAGTGGACTTGTATCTCATCACCTGGGACCATGGAAGGATGCAGAAGGCTTGAAGGCTACAGATCCTGCCCCTGTTCGTTTCTTCACTACTTTTATCCTCCGCCATCAGCCCTTTTCCTAGAGCGGGAAACCAGGAAAGCAGCAGGCATGACTTGGCTCAGCACAGCTCTGATTTCCAGCACCTTCCCTCTGGCATTGCCGCACTTACCGGAAAAGAAGGGCGGCAGCCCAGAGCACAGGTTACGGCCAATCTGGGTGACTAGTGCTGCCTGAGTGGAGGTGGACTCTTTCCCCGACTCAAACACCTAGTTCATACAGGGAAGCACAGGTCCCCCAGCCCTGGCCTTGTTGGCTGAGGTGGTCCTTGTTAGAGGCCCCCCCTCCCCAGCTCTGCAGTGGGCTCAGCACCGAAGGAACCCAGAGCAGGAAAGTTGGCCCCGAGCATCCAGGGCGGTGTCTGTACCCGTGCCAAGCGAGGCCCATTTGTTCATTTTCTAATGGAACTCCTGGCTGTGGGGAGAGTTTTCTATTTTATTTCCATGGTAAAGCACCTAGTATAAATTACTTTTGGCAGAGTGCGTTAGTCATGAGTGTGCGTTCACTTGCCATGGAGCTTTGATTTAAACTCGTTTCCTTTGGGGAAAGCCAGGGATTTTGTTGCAGCCAGAGACCTTGTTTCCTTGGCTAAGTGTGTCTCACTGATGTTAGTGCATCTTTATTGATTAACATGTAGAACTGTTGTAGACCATGTCAGTTGGTTAGTTAATTAACTCCTTAATGCAATATACTCTGATAGGTGGGTAACCTGGCGTATTTTCTTCAATTCTATAATCTCATGTTTCATATGGTTTATATTCTTAGTTTCTCGGGGCGTGTGCAGCAGTTCCCAATGTTGCGGAGCAGCGTAGAATTCACTAGGACAGCATTTCCAGAACCGAGCTGGGCAGCTGTCTGGTCCAACAAAATCTCTTGTCTTGAGCTTCCATGATCAAAACAGTTTTAAGCTACTGTCCAACTTTATTCTTCTCTTGGAAGTTCATAGAGCATATTAGCATATTATAAATCCTATTGCATGCAACAGAAAAATACTGTTTATGTTGCCTATCATAATATTTTATTATTTAATAGGAATACCAGTGAAATCTTAAGATTGTTAAGACATAGCATCATAACCATTCTAAGCATTAGGTTTTGGTCAAACTTTAGTGGATAGATAGGTATGCAGTGTAGATATAGATATTATAGGTACAGTTTTGAACTGTGTTATTGGTTAAGTGAAAATGGCAGGGATTATCATGCCCTTGCATGGACTTTACCTGTGTGTATTCATAAGTTGCCCAGTACATTACTTTCTTATAAAAAACACTGAATATATTAGTTCCCATTTTGCCATATGTGTTGGTTTACTCCAAGCACATAAAGAGCTGTGTGTAATCTAATCCTCGGGCTATTATCCCTGACCTGTCACTTCTGCATGACCCTTGTGTGTGCAGAGTGGTGTGTCTGGAGGTGCCAGGTAGGGATGTGGGTGCCAACCCTAAGGAGCGCACCCCAACCTGGGCAGTGATTGAGCTGCTCAGTGTGGCTGGTAGCAGTTGCCCAAAATTCTGGCCGGTGGCCTCCCCTTAGCCTCTGACTGGCAAGAGCCGGCCCAGAACAGCGTCACGTACCCAGCTTTGCCTTCTTGGTCACTCTCTGCTCTGAGCACTGCTCCTCAGGTCATGCTTTCCAGTGTGAACAGAGCCTGCAGCGGGTGGGGAGTCTTTGCATCCAGCAGGATTTTTATCCTTTCCCAGCGGCTGTGTAACTTCACTGCTTTACTTGCCAAAACGGATGATTATGTAGTCAGGTTCCTCTCTCTTTTATTCCACCTTCTTATGGGCATGGGGAGGTTTTAAGATGGGGGCCAGTATGTGGAAAGAACAGGCCTGACTGAGACTGAGGAGACTGGGAGTCATTTCCCTCCCGTTAAAAGCCTTCCAGACCTTTCCATACCCAAAGGAGAGCCCTTTGCCTGGTTTAAATGGAACCCTTAGCCTGTGATGAGGGCACGCCCTCATGTGCCTATCAAAATTTACATCTGTAGAAAATCTAGAAGAACTCTAGAGAAAATGTGTGTTTAGGGAGAGCGATAAGATCTCTTGCAATTTTTTTCTGGATTGGAATAAAGGAATATGTGACCTTTGTACCTGGACTACCTGACCCCTCTGCTCCCCACTCGGGTCATGCCTGTGACCTGGACACAGCCGCTGTGGGCTGGCGGGGGCTGGAGAGGCAGCCCCGCTGCAGGGTGCAGTTGCTGCGATGGAAGTACGTGTGTAGAGCAGCGAGGGTTCCCACCTGGCTTCACTTGTAAATGGAATTGAGTTTAAGTGTTTTGGTCAAATACTAGGCTTTTCCACTCTCTCTCACTGGTTGACAATTTTGTCTTTACTCCAGTGTTTTTTCTCGTTCCTTCCAGTGACCTCTTCCTCTTCATCAGTAGTAGCACATTTGTTCTTAGAGACCAGAAAGGAAGCAGATGTTACAAGAGGCTCCGAACTATAACTTTCCTGTTGTCTGAATCAAGATCTACGTAAAGGAGAGAGCAATTCATTACAGCTTTTTAAATAAGTTACCGTGTTACTTCATAATACTCTCCCCCCTTCCCATGCTCAGAAAATAAAAACTATGGTGTCATTGAAATCCTCACTTGAGCCAGTATCTTTGGGTGTGGGGTCACTCTTATTTTGAAGGTTCTTTTACTTAAAAAAATAATAATAATAATGAAATGAGTAAGACCTTGTGTTGGCATTACAACTAGAATGGAGCATGAAATACAGGAATCATGAAAAGTTGAATCAAGCCACTTTTATCTAGAAGGGAGTAGTTTCCTACATTTTTTCTCTGGCAACTCTCCTTTAGAAATTGCATACCAACAGCTCCTGGTCCAAAGGGGAAAGGAAGAAAGAAGAGAAGGAGCTATAATTTATTGAGTGTCTTCTGCATGCTTGACTTTGCACCATGCCAGGCCCTTTCTTGACATGAATTCATTGTATGTCAGCATTTAAATACATTTTCCTGGAGGAAGAAACCAGTTGCAGGAGGAGGAATTCTGTTTCTTGCCTCTTTTTTATTTCTGCTTTGAAAAGCAATAAAATTCCTCCCAAAGATATTCCATAGTCTACAGTTTAATGACGGTCACTTAAATAGGGCTTCATATCACAGCCATTAAATGACATCTATTTTTTAAGTATCACATCAGCTCTAAACCCATTTCCAGACCACATTATCTTTCATAACTTCATTTTACATGATCCTCTATTAGCTATTCTTCAGTCTAATGAGGGCAGGATTTTTTTTTAAATGAAGTTTTTTGTTTTTTTTTAAATTTTATTTAATTATTTTTAGAAAGAGGGGAAGAGAGAGAGGCAGAGAGGGAGAGAGACATCAATGTATGGTTGCCTTTCACCTGCCTCCAGCCACAGACCTGACTGGAAACCTGTTTTGCAACCTTGTTATGTGCCCTGGCTGGGGAATCGAACCTGCGACCTTTGGGTTCGCAGGCCGGCACCTTATCCACTGTGCTACCAGCCAGGGCGAGGGCAGGATTTTTAAATTTCACAAATACATCATAATTGTGCCTATGGCCACTCCTTAAGCAAACCTAATTAAGTGACCCTGGCACTTAAACTCCTCTAAGAGCTTCTCCATACGATAAGTTCAGACTTTGTTCGGCCTGCAGGATCTGTGATTTGGATCTTGCTGGCTATCACCTTACCTGCTACCCTGTTTTGTTCATAGCACCGTTGGCCTTGTCTCTGCCCCTCCCTAAGTCTGGAGGACTGGTTGTATTGTTGTCATTCAAGTCTCAGATTAAATGTCAGTTTTTCAGAGCAGCTTTCCTTAAATACCCTTTGATATTCTCCCTGTATTTCCTCCAGTTACTGTTTATTATATAATCCTGTCTGATTTTTTAATCTGATCACAGTACCTAGATGTTTAGTATCTATCCATCTCCAGCAGCTCCATAAATGTAGGGGCCTTGTCTGCCTTGTCTACTGTATTCCCAGAACTTAGCACGATTACTGGGTTTGGTGAGTGCTGGAAGCAAATCTGTTGAGTGAGCCGGTGAATGGGTGCTTCTTTAGAAAGGGAAGGACTTCGCTCATTGAACATCTCCATTGAGTCCCCACATATTTAACAGCATCATCTCTTACTGTTCTTACAGCTCTTAAAGGTGGGGGTGGGGAGAGCATGTTCTCCAGACTCTACTAACAAGGAAATCAAAACCCAGTTAATCTCTTCTCCCAGCTTGAAAATATCAGGTGTCCATCCCAAAGCCCTAATAATGCTTCCTATTGCAATATTAAAAACAAAACGAAACACAAAAACCCATGAGGCAGATGTCAATGGTTGATACATTCCAACACAGCCTTAAACCTTTTGTCAACAGCTCAGGGATGCCTGACCTTTCATGGAGAATTTGTTTGCCATTCAAAAGGAATTGTTAGGTGGTCACATGGTCACCTGCACCGGCTTGAAGAAGTCACATCAATGATTTTTATTCTTGGCCCCAGCCCCTTACTTAGGTCAGAACTAGAATTTGCAGGGTCATCCAAGTGAAAGAGGCAAAATACTTTTGTTGGTTTAGTCAAACAACTGTCAGAGCAAACCATTCCGCCTTCAGACTAGGAAGGAATTTGAGCCACTCTCACAATTAAGGAACAAAAGATAATCCTTGCTCTTTTCTGGAAAGTTTATTATTATTTTTTCTTTCTGGTGGGAATAATTAAATCCTGTGAGAAAAAGTGTTCAGGTTTTCATGCGACCCCCTGCCAGTTCAAGGAGGGATTTCAAAACTCTGGGCTTTTTTTTCCTGTTTCCTGCTGTGATGAATTGATGGATGTGGACTTGCAGGGCCTCCTTTCTCTTTGTTTCTTTGCGTATTTGTATAAACACAATTACCTGAGTCAGAGTAAGAAATTAATGGTCACTGTGTTCTTTTCCTCCTCTTTCAAAATTTTTATTTCTCATCTAGAGGAAAAATGTCAGATTCCTGCTTTTGGTCTTCCTTCCCCATGGCAACAAGCCTGTCTAGTTTACAGACTTTTCTTCCCAAAGCAAGAGTGCCCAGGTTGGGCAAACCATCTGAAATTTCTAATGAATTCAGATCAGACTTAGGTACTGAAATGGGAGATCGTGAGTTGATGATCAACGCAGAGGAGAACGCAGATGCCTTCTGTGGTTATTTTAAAAGTAGTTCCTGTCCAGTTGAGCTCTGGAGTCATCGTGGGGATGGAAGGGGCTGGCTGTCTTTTGCACTATGCTATGTCTCAGAGTCGTTTCTTGGTCAACTGTCGGGGCTCTGCCAGCACAAGCAGCCGCTTCTTGGGGTCTCAGTCTGATCCCTTTTCTGCCCTGTGCTTCAGTTACCGTTCAGGCCCGACTCCGACAGCCTCCGAGAAGAGGAGGCATCTCTGCCCAGTTGTTGCTCAGTCAGTATCCACGGCCCACCTGCCGGACATTCTGTTAGGCCTTCATGGGATTCACAGGCGAGAGAGGGCAAGGCACTCATCAAATTACTTTAGTCTTAAAGGTAGAATTATAAGCTGAGGTAAGAGCTAGGAAGACAAGGACCAAGGCTTCTTGTTTTTGCAGGACACCATTGTGGGGGCCAGGGAGCCCTCCCCTGAGAAAGGGGTGCTCATGCTGAGATCTGAAGAATGGATAGAAATCAACTAAGCCTACGTGTATCTGTGCACCTTGTGTGTGTATATTCGTGTGTTGTGTGCACATGTGCCTGCACATGGTTGCAGTGTGTTCACGTGTACTGGCATGAGCACATATGCACGCACGCACGCACGTGCACACACACACACACACACACACACATTTATTTTGAATAGAAGAAACCCAGACGGGACCATGGCTCCTTAGAAGAAAAGAATGAAGGTCAAGACTAGATTGCAGTGTGAATAGAATTTTGGAGGGAGGGGCGGCAGTGAGTTACAGCAATGTCTCTCAACCTGATGTTTAGGAATTCCAGTTCTTCCTGTGCCATGACATACCAGGCTCACGTATAATCATCTTGTGTAAAACAAGCATGAGCAAGAACGCAGCGTTTCTTAACCTCCACTGCGCCTCAGAATCACCCAGGGAAATTCCTCAGATACCCAAGAAATGGGTTCATTGCTCTGGGGTGAGGCCCAGACATCAGCACTTTTCAGAAACTGCCAGGGGCTTTTCACACAGCCGCCAAGGGTGCCAGCCGCCGTCCTACCCTCTGTGGGATGCATGGTGCACCCCTGCATGTTGGGTGCGGGGCTGCGTTGACTGTCATGCTCAGCTTCAGATGGAGGCGGTGTTCCACAGTTCAATTTTAACACCTGCTGCGAAGGCGCATGGTGACGGACTTGGGGTGGTGAGGGATTCCTCACAGCGTATTATCAGTGGCACGCGCATTAGAACGTATATTAGTTCCAGTTGATATCAATGTTAGAGCCAACCAAGCCTCAGCCTTCAGGTCCGTATTGCTCAAGCTCTCCTCTTCGCAGCTTGGAATGTGCGGAGCGGGGCGGCGTGCTGTTTGAGAATCCCAGCCTTGCCCAACCTGGGAACAACCCCGATGTCCTTCAACAGATGAAAACTTAAACCCGGTGTGGTACAGCCCCGCCATGAACTCCTTAAAAGGAATGAACTGTTCAGACATACAACAGTATGAGTGCATCTCCAGAAAATTATGTTGACTTTTAAAAAAGTCCATCTGAAAAGCTTACATACTGGATGACTCCATTTTTATGAATTCTTCAAATTTCACAACTCAAGAAATTGAGCACAGGTGAACGCTTGCTGGGGCGGTGAAGGACTGGAGGGGGAGGGGAAGTGGAGACAGCTGTGAAGGGCAACGTGCAGGCTCCTTGGCATGCTGCAAACGTTCAGTATTTTGACTGTATCAGTGTCAATGTTCTGGTTGCGACAGTGCACCGTCCTTTAATCAGATGCTATCGTTGTGGGAAAACTGGGCAAAAGGTACCAGGAAGCTCTCTGTATAACTTTTTTCTTTCTTCTTTTTCTCTTTGTCTTATTTCCTATAATTGCATAATATAATGTTAATTAAAAAAAAAAAAAAAAACAGGACAGGAACCCGGCTTCCCCTAACTGACAGTGTAAGTGCAGCTCCTGTTGGGGCCTTGGACTTCGGATGGAATTTCAGGATGGGGTTGCAGCCCATTTGACAGGGAGGCTGCCAGCCAGCAGCTGTGGCCCGTCCCCTGGGAAGGCTCCATGTGCCCTGTCACCTCGGAGCAGCAGAGGATTTTTAAAAAAGAAAGGATAACATATTGCATTCTGTCACCAGGAACGTTTAAGGGGTGGAGGTCAATTTCATATTCATTCAAATAGCCTTTGGGTCTTTAGTTTTAAAAGATGGATGAAAATGTTTCCTTTTTTTCTTCCCTCTTCATACCTCGTCCCAGTGTTCCCAGATTTGGCAGAAGCCATGCTGACTGATGGCAAGTTCACAGTTCAGAGCAGAGTTGTAATGAGGGCTTCCTTGCTGGGTAGGGAAAGCCAGCCATCTACAGAAGGAGGGCCCGAAGAGCCCCTCTGCATGTTGGAGGAGAAAGCTACCTTTGTCGCAACCATGTGTAACCAGCTGTGTTATCACAGTGCGACCACCACAGCATCCTAACTGGACTGTGTCCTAGGCAAACGGAAGCGTACATATCCCTCCTGCTGGGGCTGATGAGATCAAGTTCCACCTCACAGAGCTGGAATCACCAGGAGCAGGCACACACCATGTGTTGAAGGCATGACAGTCTCCTGCCTTCACCGGGTCAGGCGAGGTGGAGGCTCAGGGGGTGGACACTGGAATCCAGGGCTGTGGGCTCATGTGCGAAGCATGACTTATGTGACTCACATTCTGGAGATTCTGAAGTTATCCTCTTAGGAGCTGCTGATCTTGTTGGAAATAGAATATATAACGGAGAGAGAGAGAGCGCTGGGAAAAAATACACAGTTGTCTATAATTAGCTCTTTCTTTTTCATAGGTTTTATTTATTTATTTTTAGAGAAGGGAAGGGAGGGAGAAAGAGAGGGAGAGAAAGATCAATGTGTGGTTGCCTCTCATGTGCCCCCCACTGGGGACCTGGCTCATAACCCAGGCATGTGCCCTGGCTGGGAATTGAACCAGCAACCCTTTGGTTTGCAGGCCGACGCTCAGTCCACTGAGCCACACTGGCCAGGGCAGGTATTTTTCATTCTGTAGTAACAATTCCTTGCCCAGTGGCCACCCATCACCACTGTGTCTGTCACCCCAAAAGGAGGCTCTACCCCAAGCTCTGTCAGAGCTCCAGGCCTGTATTGCGTCTCATCCTGGACACTAGACCAGCATATGTCATGAGCATGCTGTTGGCTGTGCGTCCCTCCTCCTCTTTGCCTTAAACCTGTTTCTCTCATTGACTATCAGCCTCTATCCTGTCCCTGTCCCTGTCCCTATCTAGACCTGTCCCTGTCTTCCATTTGTATGCCTCCCTTAGCTTCCACCACCACAACTTGGGTTCAGCTCTTTCATGCTCTATGAGGCCTGGGTGACTGGCTCCTTTTCCACACGTCTTTTAGAGGATCTGGTAGTGGGTGTGCAAGTGAGTCCTTCATGTTAGCAGGGCCAGCAGTAGGAGCAAGAGCTGGACACAGAGTGGCGGAGAGCAAGGATAATCTGGAAGTGACCAGCTCTCTGCATTACTCTCTCCTCTCGAAGGGGCAGTTGGTCAGCATCTCCACATGTGTTTTAATAGCTTCTCTTTCCTACCCATTTCACATCTCCTGGGCCCTATGTCAGCACCTTCACTGTTTATGGTTCCCAAACCTTTATTCCTGGTTGGGTGACCCTAACTTTCATTCCTAAAGGGTCTAGAATAGAGCTGAGAAGGAAGCACTTGGAGAACCCTCTGGAAGGCTGTGAGCTCATTGGCTGATGGGGGGGCTTGGAGACACTTGTTGGTCATCAGGACAGTCATTCAGGCAAGAGAACTGGGTGTAGAGCATCGCAGAGCAAGGATGGCTGAAAATCCCCAGCCCCTGTGCCAGCCTCGCTGTAGCCACCACAGCCACGAGCCATGATCATTGGTCCCACCTTCCAGAAACTATGTGGCTTTCTTTTGGGGATCATCTTGAACCTGGAACTGTACTGGAAAGGGAGTCCAGGACATTTAGTTGTAGCCTGGTCACCACAAAGCTCCTCCTTCCTATTTATATTCATGTTCTTCCTCATATCTGACCCACAAAATGTCCTCAGTAGAGGCGTGAGAAGGGAGTAACACAAGGTCCATACAGAAAGGGTGAGTGGAGGATGGCCTGGTAAAGCGGTAGAGAGCTCACCTTAAGTATTGCCCCTTGTATGTGCTACTGCATGTGGGATTCTATGACCTTATCTAGGGTCTTGCACCACTGTCTCCATAAGTAGCAACGGGCTCATTCTTGGACCTTC
This sequence comes from Noctilio leporinus, assembly GCA_004026585.1. NCBI lineage: Eukaryota > Metazoa > Chordata > Mammalia > Chiroptera > Noctilionidae > Noctilio > Noctilio leporinus. Next base: position 408,884 of record PVIW01000322.1, on the reverse strand, counting down.
CTTCTTGCTCCTTGGGGCAGGGATCCAAAATGGATGAGTGTGTAAGATAGAAGTTCTGGCCTTTTCTCTGAAAAGAACTGGTTCTAGTGAACTGTAGTTATATACACAATGTGGCTTAGCTCAGCTACTTTATAAAAAGACAGGAGAAATATGATCAGGCTAAATACAGCCATCTGGAAGGCTTTCCTGAAAGCATTTGTCTTTCTTTGTTTTTGATTTAAAGGGAATTTATTTTCTTACAGTCCTGGAGACAAGACATCTGAGCTCAGGGTGCTGGCATGGTTGGTTTCTTTTGAGACCTGTGGCCTGGGCATTATACAACATCTCTCCCTGTCTTCTTGTTATCCTCCCTTTGTTCCTGTCTTCCAGTTCCTGCTTTTTTACTGGATTTAGTGGGGTATTATTGCTTAATAAAATTGTATATATTTCTATAATACATACTTGATCTTGGAAGCATTTTTTAATGCCCAGAAGCCCATTTTCCAGGGTTAGCCTATAAATTAATAACTTTCTTTTGAAAAGACTTTGTAAGGGAGCTTGGTTCTGGTTAAGAATCCAGTGGTTTGGCATCCGAAGTAAACATGTGGGCTGACCTAGACGGTAGACCATTGAATGTAATTTAATGTCTGCGGGCATGATGGGGAAAAGGAACCAATTTTTGTTAAGCATCATGCTGGGCACAATGCTAGTTGTGTCATTTCCTTTCATCTTTGTCACTATCTTATGAGCCAGATATTAGCTCTATTTTACAGTTCAGGTTGAAAGAGTTTTTGAGTCATAGCCTAGGTCATGCAACTAAATGTCAGGATCAGGAGCCAAACTAGCCCAGAGACTTTGTTCTTGCCATTATATCATGGTGCCCCTCTAATGTGTTGAAATTATTTTATTTTTCTAGTCCTCAGGGTCTCTCCATCTGGTTTTTCTTGGCAGAACGTTACCAACTCTGCCAGAGGTTGGGTGTTTCTCTGGGAAGAGAGATGTTGGAGGGAATATCGGTTTTTGAATCTGTACAGTCTGTGGGAGGTGCATGAGGCACCTGAAGGTGAGGTGACCTAGAATATGACACTGAGCTGTTTATACTCATTGTTCAACTTCTACGCTGTGGGAGGTGGAAGGTGGAAACTTGACTCCCAGTCTTGAGCCATGTAAGTGTGAAACTCTTGATCCTCCAGCACGAGATCTTAAACTGATACATCTCCTATTAGCTGGATTGGGAGCCCATAGCCCTGGTCCACAGATCATTGGCCCTGGGTCCTGCATACAGCCCAGGTACCTGTAGAATATGAAAGGGGTTTTAGAGTAGAAATCAAAGGTTTGGCCCCCTCGCCTGCAGGCATCAGCTCCCATTAGCTTTAGGCAAGAACACCTAAGGTTGGTGAGCCTAGATCTTGTCACACCTATGCTCAATCCTGTTTATAATCCTTTTACTTCTCCCACCAGAACACTCTCACTGAGATGTGGCTTGTGTGTCTCTATAAAGTGTGTACATGCACATGTGTGTATGCATGCATGCATGTGCACACACACACACACACACTCTTCTTGGCCCGGCTCAGAGCAGCAGCACCAATTTGGAGGTAGAGGCTTTAGCTCACTTCTAGAGGTTAGATAATGTCAGCCCTTATGAATGGAATAATAAATATATGAAGAAAGCATTGCGTTTGTGGAAACAAAGTTGTAATGCAGTGATTTGCCTGATGAATTATGTTGCTGTGTCCTGCATCTCATTGGATATCTTTTAAAATCGTTGATACATTAATTTTGCATTTTTAGTATGATCCAAAAAAAAAAAAAAAAAGGCAGAATAACTCATGGGTGTTAAGTGGTGAAGAGTACGCATTCTAAGGGCAAACTGCTAATTGGGTCGAAGATTCTTGAGGAAGAAAGAATGTGGGAGTCAGGGTGGAAGTCTGACATTTTGGAACCTCTGTTCTTTTCGTTGGAATCTCCAGGGAGAGTTGACGGATGTGTGTGTGGAGAGTGTGTTTCCTGCTGTTGGAAGTACCAAGGGATAATGACAGGGAACCCTAAGGAACTTTCTACATCCACAGCATAAGCCAACTTTGCGTGGGGAGCAGGGGAAGCGGCGGGATAGATCATTGGCATGTGCCATGTGGTGTAAAGGCTCCAGGTAACGGTTGCTTTCCTCCAGGGGATCTGGTGGTTCTAATGTCAGATGTTGCTGCTTTTCAGTGGCCAAACACTTCTAACTTAGAAATCCCCAGCTCAAGAGCACACTGTCCGAGCACCAGCAGACCTTGGAAGGGGTGGGGCTGCCCGGGTTAGCCACAGTCCTCCATTCCAAGTACCCACCTCTCTGGAGAGAACCCCGGGAAGGCAAGTTTCTTCCTGATGGGGGGGGGGAGGGGCGGTCCAAGTCCTATGGACTGAACCGGGGCTTTGCATATGTCCCCCTGTTTGAAGTGCACCAAAGTCTCCCCTGGGACCCCCAACAACAACTAAGCAGAGTGGACCAAAGTTGAGCCTAACTCTGACTTTGACCTTTGCTCTGCTGGGACTGAAAGGCAGGTTCTGTGTGAAGCCAGCAGGCGAGTCGAATTGCTCAATTTGAGACAAAAATTCTTTAGGGTTGCTTTTTGTTGTTCTATTGTGAAAGAAAGTCATTCTTACATGGGCTTGGCTTTCCTTCAAGGCTCACTGCAGCCTGTTCCTCGGGGAACCACGTCGCCCTACAGCATGCTTCACGGCATCCATCCAGCTCGGGGGAAGTCGGTCGTTCCCGGGAGGGAGAGTCCTGTGTTTTGTCCCGGGACTGGATCTCTGCCTCCGCCCGCAGCTTCACTCCCCGGCCAGTTGCATATTTGGTGGAGAGGTTTATGGAACTGAAACCACAGCTGCAAAATGTCTTTTTTCCCTCAAAGAACTGTTTTCTGCTGTCAAGGAGGGCTGTGACTGCACAGTCCCACCGTTTACTACAGCAGTGACCCCAAGGCCTGAGTGGTATCCATGCTGACGGTGGATGTTTCTGTAAACATACAGCATTCCGTAGATGCAAGGACTTCTTTCTTCAGACATAAGTCGCAAATCTTCACTTATGTCTCTGGTGAAGCACCATCCTGGAGTCTACTTCCATTGTATGACTCCTTCCGTTCTGAAGCACTTTGTTTTTTGAGTATCTGATGGACAGGACCAGGGACTTTTTTTTTTTTGACCAAGTTCCATTGCTCTGTTTATTGGAATTATTTTACTCTTTTATGGTGTATTCTGGAGCCTCTGTTCTTGCAGGGTGCTCTTGGATGGGGAAAATTTCTCTCTTATCTTCCTGTATTGTTTTGATTTTTATTTTTCATTTTCAACCTGAATGAATAACTCCAAGGCAACATCATTTTGATTTCCCAAACCAAAACCCCAATGACTTCCCTGGGTATGGACCTGTGCAATGGTTTCTCTCTATTTCAACTCTATGTTCACTGGAGAGGGAGAGAGTGTGCAGGGAGAAGAGAGAAGCCAATATGTGTTTAACATTCACTGGAATTGAACACTGGGCTTAGCAGTTAATCAGACACGATCCTCATAATAAACTTGCTCCTCATTTTACAGATGAGTGAAATATACTCAAAGAATGTGTGACTTACCTAATCACATAACTAATAAATTATAAACAACGAGTTAAAACTTTTTATTGCACTAAATAGGAAATGCACAAATTGTTTTTTCAAATTACTTATGTATACCTGAAGCTATTCTAGATGAACTATTACCCAGGAATTCTAAGACCACAGATTAGTTGTCTACTTTTGAAATTTATATAAATTAATCATATTGTGGTCATAGTATTAGGTACATGTCTAGGAATGGAATTGCTGGGTCATAGGTTATGCCTAATTTTTCTAACCTTTATTGAAAGTGAAGCAGAATAGCCTCAAACTGTTCTTGTTGAATTGTTCATTTACCCCTCAAATTCTGTGAATTGGGGGTCTTTTTGTTAGGCATCTACGTTTGGTATATATATTTGTTAGGTACAAATATTTATAATTTAAAATTGTTGATAAAGTGAAACTTTTAGCTTTATAAAATATCCCTCTTTTATTTTTCAAGGCTATATTATTGATTTTAGAGAGAAAAGGGAGACATATGGATGTGAGAGAGAAACATTGATTGGTTGCTTCATGTGTGTACCCCAACAGGGGGATCAAACCTGCAACCTAGCTATGTGCCCTGACCAGGAATCAAACCCATAACCTTGTGGTATCTGGGATGACACTGCAACCAACTGTGTCACCTGCCAGAGCCAAAATGTCCCTCTTTTCTGTAGTGCTGCCTTTGTCATTAAGTCAGATGCCCACGTATGAGAGTCAGTTTCTGAACTTTCAACTCTACACCGTTAGTCTATGTGCCAATATCAATAATATTGTACTTAAGGGTCTTAATAGAATATAGATTAAGAATATATATTTTAGACCGTTTTTGTTATTGTTTAGATATCTAAAACATATAAGTGCTTGAGACAGATTCTCATCTTACATGCTTCTATTTGTACTGTTCTTAACTTCAGGTTAGAGATCTAAAATAATGTCTCCTTTCCAAATTCAGTACACCCAAACTCCTAGCCTACTGCTTGGCACATCAGTAATCAGTAAACAAACTGAACGGTGTTTTGGGGGCTTTTTGTTTTTTATTTTTCATTGTGGGAAATTTAGAGCTGAAAGCCCCTAGTTAATAGAAAAAATTTAGCTTAACTTATCAGATGAAGACTTAACGCTTGGAGAAGTGAAGTGACTCAGAGTGACTCAGAATGACTCAGTTCCCTGGGTGCAGAGTGGAGGCTGGAATTTAGCTCCTGGTGCTTCCTCTGTTACTCTGTGACTAACTTTGCCCTGCAGAAACCCTCCCTGGGGAGGAAGGCAGGAAGGAAGGAGAGAAGCCCGGGAGAAAAACTTCTCAGGTGATCCATTTTTGCTGTGGAGAAGCTAAGCTTTGTAACCAGGAAAGGGGGTGCCTCAAGTTGAACATGGTAGCACCCATGTTGCTTTGGTCACCTGACACCAACATTTTCACCTCTTACAGAGACAGATGGTACATTGAATCTTCTGCTGTCCTGTTTCCATTGTGAAGCAAGGACTGCGCACCAAAAAGGGCACGTGCAAGGAATGGGTAGCACCAGAAAGAACGTAGATGAGGTGATGTCATCACCATGACAAATGGTGTGGCTTAGGGCTTGCTGGCTGAATTATATGCAACATTGTTCCCCAGGGTGATTGTTAGTCCTACATTCAGGCTATGTCTTTCTTCCTGGAATCTTTAAAATCTTCCTCTAGGACCCATGCATCTTCACCTCAATCTGGAGGAGATTGGAGCTTCCTGCAGTGAGGGGGACTGTCCTCCTTCTCCTGCAGGTTAGAAAGAAACAAGGTTATTTGAACCCTGGTTGAAGCTACGCCTGCCAGGGCTGGCCCAGGTATAAAGTTGGCCTTCGTTATTCTTCAAAGAGCAAAAATGCCTTCTTATGATTCTCGATCATGTTCTTCCCTGCTCATGATGATGGTGGGGGTGAAAGGGATAACCAGGCCAACACTATTCCATTTTCAAGGATGTAGGAGGGAAAGTCAAATGCTGCATTCTTAAGAAATTGCATGTGTGAGAGGTGCTCAGGTACCAGATGGGGGTGTTCATTCTTGGGGTGTCAGTGCCAATTTCAGGGGAGCCAATGATCTGTTACTGGCAGAAAGAGTAGCCTAGGGCTGAAGTATACAAGTTTGTAGTTAAAATCCTGGCTCTACCGCTTACTAGCTCCAGTTTCTTCTCTGAATCTGGACCTTTGACTGTGAAACGGGAATACTCATAATAGTAGTAGTACCTGCGCATGGGTTATGGTGGGAATTTCAAATGAGTAAAGAACTTTAGGGAAACATTAGGTGTTCTTTTGGCTATTAGAACTCTGCTTCTGTTAGCTGGAAAGCTGTGACCTAAGAAGTGGTCTAGTTGTACACCTTAAGCTTACACAGTGTTACATGTCAATTATATCTCAGTAAAGCTGGCGGGGTGGGGGGAAAGAAGTTATGTAATGACCCCACCTCCCCCCAAAAAAAGTAAAACAAAAGAACTGGGCTAGGTGTATAGACCAAATGAAGGGCTAGGCTTTCTTTTTCTTTCTAAACTTTAAACATCGATAGCTTCGAAATACTTCTTAATCTACTCATGACTTTCGTTGCTTTGGTTCACTCTCAGCCTTCTTTGATTTTTGACTCTTTGGTTACCAAAAGCCTCTGTCCACACTCGCAGCAGGTCTGGACATGGTATATACTTGCCACATCAGCCACTGACAAATGGTGGCTCGCATGTGGCTTTAAGAGTCTATCTGCTCTAACATGGCAGCAGGTTTGGTTATTTTTGGTGGTATGTTTTGAGCAACTTGGGTATTATCTCTGATGGTAATTCTGAACTTCAGCATTTTATACATTGTTATTAATTTTGATGACTAGAAGATAGTAAAATTTGGCTCTAAAAAGAATAGACTTCAGGCAAGTAATAATTATCATGGAAACTGAAATGTCAGTCTCTTGTATTCGAGGCTATTAATGGTTGCGGTCTAGAATGTGTTATTATAATATTAACAGGAGTGGGATGAGCTTTTAAAATAACTTGGTAGGAAAAATTTTAGTGTGTACTTTATAACACTGCTTTTCAACATAGTGTTTTATTAGAATCACCTGATATATTCAATAAAAATGCAGATTCTTGACCTCTGCCCCCCTTAATAAGCCTGGTTTGGTGGATCTTGGGTGAGATTCATACATTCAACAAGCCCCCAAACGTGACAACAATTTGACGGCCATTGCTTTATATTTGGGCGCAATTTTCACTTAAGCAATTGAACAGTGAAAATGGTTTGAATAGTGTTGACGGTAACTTCTAACGTGCACCCTTCTCAAAGCTTTCTCATTAGTTGGTGCATTTCCTGTCATAGTAGCGGTCAAATAAGATAGGGATCAAGTAAAATAGGCTGGATGCCTGGGTTTGTAGAAAAGGGTTCTACTTTTAGTGAGAGCTTGATAGGATGACCTCTAGAATGCATCCGAGTGTCCTATTTGGTTAAGAGTTTGAGTAGTGGCTTGTACTTGACACCCTGTATTAACTTGGTTCTACCTTCTGTATTTGATAAGATAGGCTTCTGTACCCTCCAAAGGACTCAGTTCTTCCTGTACCCGTGTCTGTGTGTTTCCCTCTTTTTGTGACTTTCCGTCTCTGAAATTTGATCTCTCTTGGACTGTCTTGCTAAATGTTTTGTTATTTTCAGGGAAAGCTCAAAGCAACCTTAACCTCCAATCTTTCTTTTTCAAGAGAGAGAGAGACAGACAGACAGACAGACAGACAGAGAGGAAACCAAAGTAGCATTCACATGAACATACGGTTGCAACCATATCTGGTAAATATCTTGGTGGATACAGGTTTCCATGGCAGAGAGAAGACACTTGCGTAATCATAGGTGTAGTGTTTCTCCCCAACTGCACTCCCACTTTGGATGAAACAATTGAATAATTGTGATCTTCCTCTAGCCATCCAAAAAACCCGTGCACAATTGCACAATCCCATGGGCACCCAGTCTATCTTGGGGGTTGTCAGACATCTGCTAGGACTGGGGCAGGGAGAGGAATTAGAAGCAAGATTTATTTGGTTGGTTTGGCTCCTTATCCAGAGGAAGGCTGGATGGAGTTGAGCCTAGGTATTTATCCCAAGTGATCACACCCTGCAATGTGCCGAGTCCTGCCTCCCACGTCCTGTTAACTGTTTCCAGACCTACTATGCTTTTTTAGTTACATTTCTTCACTGCCCTGTTGCTCAGAGATATCACTTACCCATGACTTAGGAAGGTTTTGTTCTTCCTTTTCATTAAGGAAAGTGCCCTTCATAGCTCCTCTTTTTGAAGTTAAGGTATTATGTTTTTTTGTAGATTGAGTTTAGAGAAGTTAATGAGTTCACAAATGATTTCTTGTCTATGAACTGGGAAAACGAGAGAATTACAATCAAACCTTTGAAAACAAATCTGATAAAGCAGAAAAAAAAGCATCTTATCCTCACAGGAATTCTCATTACCACCTGTGGGCAGCATCTAAGCCTCCTAGCCCAAGTAATAGGTGATATGTACCTAAGAAAGGTCTATTCCGAGGTCATCACATGTTCTGTCTGTTTGCATGTATTTGCCTTTAAATATAGAAGGAGAATAATTTTCCCCAGGCCGTGTGCTTCCTGTGGTTACTTGTAATGTGTGTTTATATGCAGAACGTAGTGTACCGTAGATACGAATTCAAAGTCCATTATAACTGAATATGGTAACATGGTCCCACCTGTTATTTCCTCATCATTTTGCACATCTTTAGTAATCAGACATTGCAACTGCTGGGACTGCAGCAGTTGCTGGGATCACATAGGGAGAGATGACGTCTCTCCTAACAGCCTGACTCTAAAAATACTACCTTGAAAATTGGCGTGATAAAATTTCCTTTGCCTCACTCAAGGAAACAATTTGAAATGACTGTCTAAGTTTACATATTGCTGAGGATTTTATGTGTTACAAAAAGCAACCCAACCTTAACTGAGTCAGTTGTGGCATTCTGAGGAGGTAATCGAGCGGTTGTAATGGTCATAATCTGCGTGTCTTTTTCCAGCTGAACAACTGTAAACCAGCACTTGCCCACCCCTGTACTTGTGTGGACCTAGACTTCCTCACACTTACACATACAGATACTGTACTTGGTTAATTTGTATTTATGTAGGGCTGCAGCATCATATGGAGTTCAAATTCCAGATGTGGCATTTCGTTGTATGACCTTGAGCAAATAGCCACTTTTAGATTCAGGTTTTTTTAGTAAGGATTGCATTAGGGATCATGGATTGCCAGTGACAAAAAAATAGCTATGATAAGGGCACAAAAGAAATTGATCGGGAGGATATCAAGAATGTAGCAGTCGAGAGAACCTAGCTTGATAGAGGACAGGATTCAGGGTCAATCTGGGGAGCTCAGTCCCCAGAGCAAATAAACTTTGTCTCCTGTGTTGCTCAGCTTCAGGGTCAGTGGTCCAGGGGAGAATCTGATTGACCGAACTTGGGATCGGGGACCTTGAATGACATCTGCATCCCTGTTGCCCACCACAGGAGAAAGGCAATACCCAAAAAAAGATATCAGGTTGCTTTCAGCAGAATGACAGCTGTATAGCCAGAACACAAGTGATGTTACTTCATGGCTATTAGGAGGATTTTAAAAACATATTTTTTAATTTTTAGAGAAGGTGGGAGGAAGAAAGAGAGGGAGAGAAACATCGATGTGGGAGAGAAACATCGATGAGTTGCTTCTCACACACCAACAACTGGGGACCTGGCATGCAACCCAGGCATGTGCCCTGACTGGGAATCGAACCAGCAACCTTTTGGCCAACAGGCTGGTGCTGAAACCACTGAGCCACACCAGCCAGGGCAGGAGGGTGTTTAATAAAGTAGGTAAAGTACCTGGTTTGGTTCCTGGAAAAGAATAGGTTTTTAATAAACAACAGAATTTATTGAGAAATTGCCTGCTGTATTCCTACCTGTGATATTCTTCCTCCTGACAAATTATAAGCTTTGTGAAGGCAAGGACTCAGCCATTTAAATCTTTATTTTATTTAAGTTTCCCACATACTAGTTGGTACAAAATGTTTTACTTCCCTTCTGCCCCAGCACCCTCTGGGTCATCCCATAATCTCAACACTCCCAAGGGAGTGCTCAGATGGGGTGGCACAGGGAAGGGTCACAGGGTAGGAGTGGCTCCTAGTGTTTTTGCTCTAACCCCATTCTTGTTCTCCACTGCCCTGGAGGGCAGGGGGAGTGCAGGGGTGACACTGTATGCCAAGGGCAACCTTGAAGCCACTTTATTGTATAAAAAAGTAAATCAGTCATGAAATTTAGTATTTAAAAAATGAGTGTGTATGTGCACATGTACGCAAACAAAAATGAACATCCTTTTTTAAAAAAAATAAAATAAAATTCAGCCCTGGCTGATGGCTCAATGGATAAGGCACCAGCCTGGGAACCCAAAGGTGGCTGGTTTGATTCCCAGTCAAGGCACATGACCAGGTTGCAAGCCAGGTCTCCAGCCAGGTCCGTAGCTGGAGGCAGGTGAAAGGCAACCATACCTTGATGTCTCTTTCCCTCTCTCCCTTCCCCTCTCTCTAAAAATAATAAATAAAGTATTTTTAATTAAAAAAAATAAAATAGAATTCAGTTCAAGTTGCCACTCTCCAAGGTTGATAAGTCTAATATAAGAATATTTTGATGCCCCTTACCTATGCTCAGCCCCTTTGGGATGGTACGCCCTCTTGCCCCCATCCTGGGGTTGAGGCAGTCCAATAAAATGGACCTGGACCAGCATGAGTTACTGTTGCCACTGGTGCCTTCCCATTGGACCTGCTGGCTGCCCCTTTCCCACCCCTGAATTTCCGGGCTTGGGTCCTGGGCACAAGTCACTTGAATGCTCTGCCTCCTAAGCACCTAGCTGTTACCATTCAGAGTTCTGTAGCCCCTAGGAGATGCCACAGTCAAGAGGTAGACAAGGGACCATCCCTGCCACCTGTTCTCCAGCCCCCATGGATCTGTGCACTGCTGGCAGATCACACCCCCTTTCTTCCCTTGAGCTCTTTTTTTTATTTTTTATTTTTTATAACAGCTTTGTTGAGATACAATTCACATACCATACAATGCCCCCATGAAAACTGCACAAGTCATCAGGTTTTAGTATAGTCTCAGGGTTATGCAACTATCACCACAATCAAAATTAGAATATTTCCTCGCCCCTAAAAGAAAGTCTGTGTTCGTTAGCAGTCACTTGCATACTTCCCCGTCCTTAGGTGTGGACAACCACTCATGTACTTTCTGTCTCCATGGATTTGTCTGTTCCGGACATTTCATATGCATGGACTCGTATAATATATGGTTTATTGTGCCTGAGTTCTGTTACTTAGCATAACGTTGTCAAGGTTCATCCATGTTGCAGCATGTAGTTGCTGAATAATACTCATTGTGTGGATATACTAAATTTCATTTCTCCTGTCATCAGTTGGACATGCGGGGTTCTTCAGTTCTTAGAGCAATAAGCACCCCTCTTTTCAGTTCTTTTTACCCAGGGGCCCCTGGTCAGGAGTCAAAGACACAATTGTCTGTCACCTAGAGTAAGAAAAATAGGAAGAGTGATAAGAAATGAGAAAAAAACATGCCCATCTAGAAGAGAGTAACCTTTCTTAGCCACTGCCACGCGCCTATCTAGATGTTGTATTATTAGATCTTCAGACTGTTCCAGAAAGGCCAGAAGGTGGACTTCTTTTCCTTCTCCTCCTCCTCCTTCTCCTTCTTTTTTATTTCTACCTTAACTGACACATGAAACCAAATGGGCATAATTAACATTTACAGAGCCTTTCATTCCAGCACATCAGATTATGCATTCTTCTCAGGGGTGCACGGAGCAGGCTCAAGGATAGATCATATGATGGGTCGCAAAACTAGCCTCAACAAATTCGGGATTGAAACCATACCAAGCATATTCTCTGACCACAATGCAAAATGACATTCCATTAAGACCCAGTTAACTGCTGGAATCAATGGCTATAATTTTCCCTCTATTTTTGTGCAAAATAAATAGCAGTGGTTATAAAATTCATAGCAAGTATCAGAGCAAGGTTAACTAAATATTATTTCTTATTGTGTTTGAAGTGATGGAGGGAGCATTTGTCAACATAGGTGGTTTCCTTCTATAGGGGACATGCAACCTCACCTGTATTAAATCATTCTCTGCTATTAATTAATCCTATAGGTTGATAATAGCATTTTAAAAAATCATTCAAGTTTCAAAATTGGGAGCTGCCTAGAACCCACCCTAGACACATCTCCTACCTTTAAGGGTATGATACAATGATTATAATCAGGTCCAATTAAAGACTGGATGAGGAATAGCAAACTAAAAATGATCAACAAGTTGTGTACTATCTAAAGAAACAAAGGTTTTTCACTGTAATAAAAACTGAAAAAAAATCTGGATTTTTAATGTTAAAATTTCCTAACTTCTAAATATTGGTCAATTAAACAAGCAGTGTATGCGAGAGATAGAATACATAGTTCTGGTTGACATTCAGTGTCGAAGGTGACGTTTAAGTGACACAGGGACCCACCTCTCTGCCTGTGCAGGTGAGCTGGAGCGTGAGCTCACCTGGCAACTTCTGCCCTCTCATTTGGCAGCCCAACATGGTGGTTTTCAAGTGTTTCAGTGTTTTCACAATGTTTGAGTTAACATCAATGAATTAATAATTGGGGGCAGAAGTGCACTGAATTAGGCATTATACGTAAAGAAATATGACGTGAACAGCAGAATAGCAGCTATGGAAGACATCATTAAGTTAACCAATCTCAACCAAATTACCTTTCCCTCCCCTCTCCCCACCTTCCCTCCCTTTTTCCCATTTGTCTTCCTTTCTTTCCCCTTTTTTGTTTTCTTAGTTTCCCAGTAAGTGAAGGGATAATTACTCTATAAGGACCCCTGTGATTACTGGGCCCACCTGAATAACCCCGGGTAATTTACCTTTGTTAAAATCAGCTGATTAGCAACCCAATTCCACCTGCAACCTTAATCCCCCATTGCTATATATAAACTAACATATTTACAGGTTCTGGGGATTAGGGCATGGCCATCTTCTGGGGTCAGGGTAGTACTCAGCCTAAGGAAAGTACCTATTATGTGCAGGGCATTGTATCGACTTATAATCTGTGTGATTCTATTTTGCTCCTATCACTGACAGCTGGGAATCTGCATTCTCTCCATTTTTCTATTTGAATGAACGCAATCAAATCACTCATACTGAATATCCATATCTTCAGACACACAACAGATATACCATCTGTTCATGCTTGTCAACTAAATGAAAAGCACCCAGTACCTGATGCCACTGCCAACTTTAAGAGAAGTACTTCCATTTGGGACAGTGGCTATGTCAATATCAAGCTCCCTGTGACATACCCAAAGGGATCTGTCACTACTGAATGATGTTTTTTTCTATCTTGTGATTCTCTCTCCTGTCATAGGGTACTACTGAGTTAATATAAAAGTGGACCTTTATTGGCCTCATCCGTTGCCATAAGGATGGGAAACAGGGAAATGTGTGCAATTTATCTCAACTGGGACACCTTCACAAGTCAAAGAACGCACGACCAATAATTTTGTAGGAACAATGGGCATAAGAAGACGTCACGGGAACATCAGGCCAAGGGTGTCTTGGGGTCCAAATGAGTAGTAACAGCCTTAAATACTGTGACCATATATTGAGTACCCCATAGGTTCAGAGCACTGTAGTAGAAGCTGTACATACTTTACCCCATTTAATTCTAAAAACAATCTTACAGGTGGTGTAATGTCATTACTTTCAATCATCCCTGTTTTAGAGTTCATGGAAAGAAAGCTCAGAAATGTAAATGCCTAGCTTAAGCTTCTACATCGACAAGATTTCAACTCCGTTTTGTAAAACTACAACAACTGCCTTTTCCATGATATTGCCTTCCAGAAAAAGCGTAGTTTCTTGGAAATGATTGAATTGCAGTTGTCAGCTGGATATGGTTGGGTATTTTAAGAACGACGTGACCTGAGAGAAGTGCACCACCTCTTGATTACAGGTTTGTGAAAATCCGGGAGTTGTAATAAACAATTTTTCTTCCTCTTGCCATCAGGTCTGTCAGTTTGTTGTCTCTGTCAATGGGCTCAATGTGCTGCATGTCGACTACCGGACCGTGAGCAACCTGATTCTGACGGGCCCGCGGACCATCGTCATGGAGGTCATGGAGGAGCTGGAGTGCTGAGCAGGGAGGGAATGGGGACCTGTCCCACCCTACACATGGCCTGTGGATGAGCGATGCCAAATCAGCACAAAGCAATGCAACAACGAGGCTGCCCTGCCTGCGGATGGCTTTGGACCCGTGCACACACATCTTCATTCGAGTTCCTTACAGTGTTTGAACGTGGAAGAAGTGGGTAATGCATCTGAAAAACAGCAACAACCTATGCCAATGTAGAAATGTCTGAGACACAAATTTTCTTATCGGGTAGAATTGCTCTTTCTCTTTGTAGTTCTTATCCACTGTTTTTTATCTTAATTTGCAGAAAGTTGTTGAAATGCTTCTCTAGCCAAAACAGCAACATGCTAAAATCCCCTTCGTAGAAGTCAATAGAGTAGTTTTTGCAGACCTTAAACCATAGTCTCACCGAAATGAGCATGGAACTGCTTATTTGAGAATCTAGATTTCACTGAGCTTCGAACGAAAGCAATGGTCAGAGGAATAATACCCATGAATCAGCATTTTGTAGGAGGTTCTAAAGCATTCAAGTACTTAAAAGCTATAAAAATGGCGTTTTCTTAATTCCTGCCTGTAGTATCGACTTTTTACTTAACATGTGTTTTCAACATATGTTAACAAACAAAAACTCTGTGGTGATACGGGTGGGTTGATAAGGAGATACTACTTGAAAATTGTTTGCCCTGTTTTCTCTGTCTGAGCCTAAATCATTTTGTTCTATCAGCAACATAAGCTTTCTAGAATTAACGCTGAATGTGTTGAATGTCAAAACAGAGAAGTTTGTACATACACACATAATTCATAATCAAGCCTCTGGCAAGATTTCAGTTTGAGATTGGCCCTTTTTAAATGAATTATTCTAGAACTTGGCCCATATGTGTTAAAACTTAAAGCTAAATTGCCTTGTTGGCCTATGTTTTTACTAGCTTTGTAGTATACCATATTCTAAGGACATGACATGCTGCTTATTTGGCGAGATTATTTTTCACCAGAAGCAAATCTTGCGTGTTGTCATTTTTCAGCTCACTTGTATATATATGCACGTTTCTTTCTTTCTCACTATTATTATTTTTTTGGTCTAGAAAAAAAATGCATTTTGGGGCTTGGTGTATAGAGGAAGTTCCTCCAAGTGCCAAATTGGGGAGTCAGGGAGTCTGAAGTCTTTTTAATTTCATATAATGAATTCTGAATGATAGTTACTTTCTTATTATGCATTAACATAATAAAATATGAATGATGTACCTCAGCCATATATTTTTTGTAATAGATTATCATAATGCATTGGTACTAGTGGAGTCTACATACCATGTTAAAGATGTTGCATATGTGTTTGTGCAATCCAACTTTTCTGATCTGTAGCTGTAGTCAGAGAGTAGAATTTGGAAGTAAGATACAATGGCTAATATTAATGTTGTTGATCTACACTCGAGAAACATTATTTCCATACATATTATCATATGTGTGTTTATACTGTGTGCCAATCTCTGTGCTACAGAATCTTAACAGATAGGATCTCTTTTAATCCTCCTCACAACCCTGCAAGGTAGGTATTATCATGCTCACTTTTCGGTTGTGGAAACTAAGTCTGAGCAAGTTTAAAATGACCTCTAAGTTCACCTCACTGCAAAAACTACATGATAGGAGCCTGGATTCAAACATGGGTTTATGTCATGTTAAAGCCCGTGCTACCGCCTTCCCCCCAAGCCTTGGCCCTCTAGGGACCTTCTGTTGAAGGCTTATTCTGTTCAAGGTGCTGTGCTAAAACTATTCATTACTTATTCTTACTGACCTGTGAAATCAAGATCGTTACTTTCTTTTTATAGCTGAGGAAATGAACTCATAAAGAGGTTAGTCAATTTTTAAAAAAGATTTTATTTATTATTTTTAGAGAGAGGGGTAGGAGAGAGGCAGAGAGGGAGAGAGACACATCCATGTATGGTTGCCTTTCACCTGCCTCCAGCTACGGACCTGGCTCGAGACCTGGCTTGCAACCTGGTTATGTGCCCTGGCTGGGGATCGAACCAGCGACCTTTAGGTTCGCAGGCCCGTGCCTATCCACTAAGTAAAAATTTTAAATAACATCTGTAAAAGATGAGTCTCCAATGATTTCCATCCCCAGGTATTTACTAATTGACAAGAGAAGGATGTCCTTTCAAGAACGCGTCTTCTTGCCTGCTACTTGTACATTTTACTCACATCCTAATGCCCGTCATCTTGATCTCTGGCATGATGTCAACTTTAGCCAGTCTAAGCCCTAGAGAAGGGAGTGTCTGGCTTTGTTTACTCCCCACAGCCTGCTGCCTGTGAAATCTATTTGATTGAGAGAGTCACTGATGTCTTTGGTCATGTGAACAATGAGGTTAAAGAAAGGAAGGAGGGAGGAACCATGTTCTCCTTTGGCTTTCATCACTCTCCGT
Organism: Noctilio leporinus; assembly: GCA_004026585.1. Classification (NCBI taxonomy): domain Eukaryota; kingdom Metazoa; phylum Chordata; class Mammalia; order Chiroptera; family Noctilionidae; genus Noctilio; species Noctilio leporinus. The sequence goes on along the minus strand of PVIW01000322.1, from coordinate 392,646 downwards.
TTAAAAGCCAAATGGTAGAGAATTCCATGTAAGGCCAAGAGACCTTCACCTTAGCTACTCCTCCAGCCCATCTGTGACCCGCCCACACTATAAGGAGGCCTAGCTTAGGAGGCCTGTCTAGCTCCTTTTCCTGAAACATCTTTCTTTCTCCATCTTTGCCTGGAAAAGTCTCTGTCATTAACTCATGAGTCTTGTTGGGTCCAGAGCTTGGGCCAAACACCAGTCTCCTACCCTCCAGCCTGTGTCCTTTCCAGTCCAGTGTCCTGCAGCATAGGGTATTTTGGTGAACACAGGCCTTTGGCTTTGGGGTACTTACGAATGCAGTTAGTGTCAGGTACCTGTGCAGGTGAAGGGTATGCATTTTAATTGACTCAGGTTGTTAAATCATATCTTTAAAACTTAAGTATTTTGTGTGGTATGTTGACAATAGAACTGCTTTAACATTTAGAAACTCCATTCCTAAAGGTAACACCAAGAGTTATGCTAAAGTAACAATAAGCAGTATTTCTAAGAACATTTATTTCAAAGTAGGTGTGCATCTGTGTGTAGTAGTGGATTGCATGTGAGATTTCCCTCATTGAGAATCCCTGAAATGGCCTCTTCGTTCCCAGAGAACATACCTTTGATTTTTCAGGTGTTGGTGTAATGTGTTCATGTTTTTGTGATAGAGATGGAAACAGTTTTTAGTTCTTCATTAGCATTGTATGTGCTGTCAGTGCAAATCTGAAAGCCATGTTTGGTAATAATTCTGTTGTATGTAGAGAGGAAAATGCAGTTGCCTTTTGGATTGATCCTATTGTCTGATGTTTTATTAATCCCCATTAAATAATTATATAAATTGATCAGGGGACTAGTTGAGAAATGATGGATACTTGAAGAAGATATCCATGTCTGAATAGATTAGATGTGATCAATTTCATACCACCTTAAAGGTGAATGTGTTGGGGTAGTAGCAATGAATAATTTAAAAATTGTTGCTTTCAGTTCAAAGTGGAGTCTCACATTTTCAGATATTCATTCCTGTCCAATAGGCTGTGAAAATAATCTACTTTCAAGCCCTGTTTTAAACTGATGATGTTAACAATTCTCTCCTGTTGAATATTAATCCCATTTCATTTTATCCATAAATGATTACAGTAACTCTTTTCAGTTTTGCTATTTAGAATCTCCTATATCATTGACCATAGATTTATGAATTTAAAGTAGAACTTCAGGTACAATATGTTTTTCTTCAGTTCATCAAAAGGACAAATCTGTAGTGTATCAAAATGAAGATCATCATCAAAGTTTGCTATTGTCAAATGTATTAATATATGTACTTAATATATATGTTTATTTTTAAATTAGATTGAAATTTATGTTCTTCCTGTGTTTAAAATTGTATCATAATACTTGAAATCATAAGGTAAAAATAGTATAGCATGAAATAAATGTGAAGTTTTTGAAATGGTGACTTTAGGGTTTCACTTCTCCTGTCTTTTAGGACAAATTTGCTGTTTTTTTATTCTGAGAAAGGGTTGTATTCTAAAGCTGATCTACTACTAACCTATCAGGAAAGAACACGTGGGACTCATCTCCAATTCTCTAATGTAGCCAAAAGTGCCATTTGTAAAATTACTTAATGATGGGTGTTTTCTGAAGCTCTTTTGCCTGAAGGAGGAAAAAAATGCATTAAAAAGCTTTTTCTGTACTGTGTTTGAGTTGGAATCATTTTGTTCCTACACAGCCTAGTATTGATGAGTGTTGTGAAATAGTCCATATGGAAAATGCTAGATGGTTTTTTACTATGAGAGAATGTCAGTATTTTTATTTTCAACTAATTAATAAATTGGTTACATAATTCATTATGTGTAGGGCATAGGGCAGAGCCTGGGGGTGAGTGGTTATTTGGACTACACTCAACATTAACCAAAAGAACTTTACTTTTTTTTTCATATTTATTCACTTATTAATTCAAGAAACCTCACGGAGGATTTGTGTTTTGCTGGCCACCGCACATGGGCCTGGAGAATATAAAACTGAGTAGATGCAACCCTGGATCCAGCTTCTTCTTTAAGAGTCCCCTTTAGCCCTGGCTGGTGTGGTTCCATTGGTTGAAGGGTCGTCTCGTACACCAAATGGTTGCAAGTTTGAGTCTGGTCAGGGAGCCTACAAAGGGCAACCAATGGATGTTTCTCTCTCACATTGATGTTTCTCTTATCTTTGTCTCTCTCCTCCTTCTTTTCTCTCTAAAAGCAATGAAAAAATGTCCTTGGGTCAGGATTTTTTTTAAAAGTCGCCTTTGAGTTTATCTGTTGTGGTTCTCTCCAGGAAGAGAGTAGAATGTGGAATTATGGCTTTGAAGCAAGTGGTTTAATGCCAGAAACTGCCCAAGAACCGGAAAAGATAACAACTTACATTTGTATTCTCTCTCCCAGTCTTCCCCCACTTACCCTTACCCAAGGCAGCTGCGGTAGTGAATGTTGAGTTTACATTCTCTTGTTCTTGTGGTTCATAATATTTGCTGACAGTTTTTAAAAATAAACATTTTTTGAAGGAGTGAACTTTAAGTGATCTTCTGGGACTTGCTTGTTTTAATTCAGGATCATTTTACTAAAATTCTTCTAGATTTTTAAAAAAGATTTGATTTGTTGATTCTTAGAGAGAGAAGAAGGGAGGGTGAAAGGGAGAGAAACATCAATGTGTGCTTGCCCGTCCCGTGCTCCCAACTGGGAACCTGGCCCACCACCCAGGCATGTGCTCTGACTGGGAATCAAACCAGCAACCCTTTGGTTCATAGGCCAGTGCTCAATCCCCTGAGCCACATCAGCCAGAAGATTCTTCTAGATGTTTATGTGTAGGTGTAATTAATTCATTTTTCAAGGGTTCAAAAATTTCTAGAGCGCACATTATGTGTCTCTTATCATTTAGACATTTGGGTTATTTCCACTTGCTGTTGCCATTAAGTGGGGTTGCTATGAACATTGCTACACCTTCTGTTGGGAACAAGTGGAGGAACTACTCTTAGGTAACCACTTAGGAGGGAACTGCTGAGTTGTGGGAACTGCGAATGCTTTCTTCACAAGGTCCTAACTAGTTTTCAGGGTGGTTGAATGATGGCGCATCCCATCTAAAATAGAAAATTATATATGTTGGTCAATATCTTAGCCAATGTATGATATTCCGAGACTGCTTAAACTTTTGTGAAATGTCTATTTGGTCAATGACACTGAGTCCTAATTTGCTGTCATGCTCACAAAACTTAAAGCACAGAAAATGTAAGAAAGTAGTTTATAATCCTAACTTACTGCTACATCAGTGTCTTCGTAGTGCCCAGGATGTCTTCCAACTTGGTCCTACAACAACTTTGTGATTCCAGTGAGGAAAGGATTATTGGAAGTCAGTATAATGTATTCAAGAGCATCCAAAGATAATGTATTAAGCACCTACCATGGGCCTGTCACTAAAACATTGGCAAATAGCAGTAAATAAGATCAGTCCCTGACCTTATGAAGTTTATGTATTCTTGGGGAAGGGGATGGTACAGAAAATAAATAAGTTATATAAATAAGACAGTGTATTTTAGTTAGAAGTGAAATTAAATACAAGTTGGTAGTTATAAAATAGTCGCAGGGATGTAAGTTATAGCATAGAGAATATAGTCAATATTATTGTAATAACTATGTATGGGGCTAGGTGAGTATTGTAGATATCAGAGGGACCACTTTGTAAAGTTTATGATTGTCTAACCACTAAGTTGTACCTCTGAAACTAATACAGAATAATACTACTTATAAACTGCAACTGAAAAAAGAAAGATCATCATAGACTAGATAACAGAAAGGTTATATGATCCATTCTGTGTTTAATTAAGTGCATTAGAAGAGATAACCCACACCATCACTTTTGCTATATTCCTCACATACTGAGGAGCAAGGAGATTCCCAGATTGGTCAAAAATACACTTATGGATTTGTGGCTGTAGGTTGGGGAGGAACAAAACTAATTTTGCACCAGATCCTTACCTTAGTCAGCTACTTAGCTTTTAAAACTAAAAATTACATGTAGATGACTTACCAAATATAATCATTCAAACTCGAGAGTTCAGAAGAATTAATTCCACAAAATTGCAAAACATTGCCTATCTAGATCCTGATCGTTCTCCCTCAGTGGTTTTACAGCCTGTTCCAAAAGCAATAAAAGTAATCAATTGTGCTTTGCATCCCTTGGCAAACCACGGTTCTCAGGCTAATTGGAGATTTTGTCTCCAGTAGAAAGCAACCCCTGCCCCTGAGCACCGTGGAATGGAGGCAGCATTCCACTGTCCTTCGTGGGAAGCTTCTGAAGCCGAGAGGTGTAGGAGCTTTATGCTGGAGCTCCTAGTTAGAACCCCCCTCCCCGCCCCACCCCAGGTGCTTCTGTCCAGGTGCTTCTGTCAGCACAGGCTTTCCACAGGCAACATGGGGGCACAGGCTACAGCTTGCCCTGCGCATCTGATGAATGTCCTGGGCCACGTAAAGCAAAGCTCTGTAAAGAACTTGGAGGAGGTACCTCCTGCTCTGACACCCGGGACCTGACAACTCTCTTCCTTGGCCTGTCATTCTACCCCTGTGACTTTCTCTCTAGGCCCCCTGGACTTCGGATCTTATTTTAAATGCCCTTTGCTCCCTTGGGGTTAAATATTAAACTGGTTTCTTCCTGACGTCTCCAGTGCTCGGGTCCACCAAGATCATTCATCATGGGAACTTGAGGAGAGGTGGCTAGTGATGCTTTTCTACGTCCAATCTGAGTGGATGGGACATCAGCTTTGAAAAGGTGTCTGTTGGTGTCGCCAAAACTGGGCCGCAACCCAGATTTGAAAAGACCTGAATGTTTCTGCTGTCGGGAAAGGTGTAGAAGTGTGACAAGAACCAGGTGACACGGGAATGTGAAGGTTAGTTAATTATTAAGCAGGGAGGCTGCCTGGTTGGCGGTTATCAGCAAGCAGGGAGGGAACGAGGGCCCCGGCCCTGAGGGAGGCTGGAATCCAAGAATGTCTGTAGACAAAAGAAGCCCTGTTTTCCCAGACTGTTATTCAGCCATGCTGGCTGACCTCAGAGGGGAAAAATGGCTTCTTGAGTTTTCCCTGGCTGACATGGAGTGGGAGAAGGTTGTATTCCATCTTACTTTGAAATTCCACATTGCTTCTTATCATAAGCAATGATAATCCTCTCATTTATTGCTATGCACACTTCAGCCCACCTTCTCTGCTTTCCTACTGCCTTAGAGAACCGGCTAGCCACACTCCACATAGTCCCATCTTGTGACAGAAATGGAAACAAAAGCACAAAATATGAGTCTTTGGGTGGGGCTGGGGGTGTCTGTAAGAGACTTGTAAATTTGCTGGTTCACTCTGTCATTTTTATGGATGGAGAAACAGCCTTAGGGAAATGAATAATAATACTTACTGCAATTTAAATACGTGCCAGCAACTCGAACCAATGCTTTCTATGGATGAACTCATTTAATCCTCACACAGTGCCATGAGGGAGGTTCTAGTCAAGTCCTCATTTTTTAAAAAAAGATTTTGTTTATTACCTTTAGAGAGAGGGGAACAGAGGGAGGAAGAGAGGGAGAGGAATATCAATGTATGGTTGACTTTCACCTGCCTCCAGCTGGGGACCTGGCTATGCCCTGGCTGGAACTCGAACTGGTGACTCTTTGGTTTATAGGCTGGCACTCAATCCACTGAGCCACACCAGGCCAGGACTCAAGTCCTCATTTTATAGGCAAGGAGCTCAGCTCTCTAGGGAGGCTAAGCTGGTGACAGCAGGTCACATACAGGCCTAACGGTGGGGCCAGGATCGAAAGGCAGTTGCTCTGACCACCAGTAGTAGCTGCCCCCTATGGCCCCCTAGTGTGCGCAGGAGCCTAAGATCACACATATAGGTGGTGGCCGAGCAGCAGTGATGCGGAACTCATTCCTTTCCCCTAGGGACTGCCATTCCACCCCACAGACATGAGGGATTCCCCTTGCTTTCCTCTTTCTCAACATCACTACCTAGCGTCCAGCTCACCCTTAGGGTCTCTCTTGCTCCTAAACTTGGGGGTGTGGTGCCTGTTTCTCCAACTTCCTTCTTAGACCCTCTTCTGGAAGCAAACACCCACCCACTTTTGCTTTCATGCATGCATTTCACTTCATTCATTCAACACAATATTGGTGCTTCCTATTGCTCTATTAAGTGCCCATTGCTACAGGTGGACTAAGAACTACATCAACAGATCTTGTAGCTCCAGGATCTAATCAAGTACCAGCTCACAATAACCTCTCAATTCATGTTTGATATATAAACATGTTTGTACAAATCTCTTCCATGTTGCAGTGGACTTTCCTGAAATGGAAGGGGGCCTAGAATAGAAGCCTTGCTGACCACCTATCCGAGATGGCCTATGAAAGACACCCCACCTCCTGCAATTCCCGGAAGCAAGCTTGTGTGTATCTTAGGTTTCCCTAGGTTCTCCAGGAAGGCCAGACTGACATCTGCTGGAGCACAGGAGACCTTCAATCTGGCATCTCTGGGGCTAAGAGAAGAAAGTGGATTTACAGCAAAGATGGAGGAGAAGCAAAGGTTCCTCCTTCTTTTCGAAGGACACAGGCCCACCATAAAAGGAATCAAGGCAAATCCCCAGGACTCCATGCTTCTAGATGTGCTAAGTGTTTTATATGTTTACAACACTAAGTGTTTGCTTTATGCAGGTTATCCCCAGTAACTCCTTTCAAATGTAAGTAACCACTTTCAAACACACCTCACAGTGTTTCCTCAATTCTACCTAACTTCTGACCCACATCCCTGACATCCTTCATCTTGCAGAATAACTAGGTTATAAAACCAGGGCTCTGTGATAAAGCTGGACTTTGCACTCACTTGGGCACATCTGTGTGTGCACGTGCGCACACACAGAGGAAAGGAAGTTTTCACCGGAACCTAAGATGTGAGAGTTGCTGGTATCGTTTAATTCCTGATAAATTCTTCATTCTTGTACGTGCAGTGATTTTCTTACATGAATCAGAAGTCAAGAAGGATGTGTTGATGTTTCCATTCAGAAACAGGAATGTGATAACATTCTAGCTTAATGGCTGACTATGGAAGAGGTGTGTGTGTGTGTGTGTGTGTGTGTGTTTGCAGGAGAGAAAGTGGCTGTTACCAACCCAAGATCATTAGTGTCCAGGACAAGGAAAGCTCAAGGGCTCTGCACGTTTATGGTTACGACTCAAGGCACATAATTATTAGGGGGCTTCCTGTCGTCAGCTCCCAGCTAGCTCCTTGGAGTGGCTTCTGTTCGCTTCAACTACATCGTGCATGCCTGTGGATGCTGTCAACTTCTTCATGTAAAAAAAGAAAGAAAAGCAAGTCCAGGAACAAAGCCTGCCTTTGTGCAGCTGGCCAGCCTGGCAGCACTGACCCTGGGAGGCTTCGTGAGGGCTGAGACCACTGCTTGCAGGACAAACAGAGACTGCCTGTCATCTGCCTGCTGGGGTCTCCCCACCCCTACCCCCTGCTGCCCCAAAGGGAAGTTCTACTGTAAAACACAAAAACAGGGCTCGCACAACCTCTCATTCCATCCTCTCCTTTCTTGGTGAACCGTTTCTTTACGGTTAGGGTCTAGACTCTAAACGAAGTTCAAGCAAAGCTTCCTTTAAAAAAAAAAAAAATCGATGCTGATTGGGAGTTGAAGTGTAAGGCTATTTCCCTTTGAGCCTCTTCGCCTTCTGTTCCTTTAACCACCAACGGCCTTCCCTCTCATTCCTTCCCCATTTTGACTGAAAACCTGTTATTTCTCCTTATCAGCTTCTAGCAGCCTGCCCCAGCACTCACTGAAGGTGGACCTCTATCTCTGGAATGCTGGCTCGGATGCAGCACGTAGAAACTTGAGTGTGGGTATAAAATTGCGTAACTGGGGAAACACTGGAGGATTCACGTGGGAAGGCTGTATCTGCTGGCAAGTCCGCGGAGGGTGGCTGGTGAAAAATGGAGCCTGAGATCAGCGCTTGGGCAACAGAAAGAGATGTTGTTGTTGTGGGATCTGAAATAGGGGATAGGGTCAAAGGTCCTCATTAAAACAAGGCAAAAATGCAGTAGAAGCAAAACGAAAGCCAGAAAGAGAGCTCCAGGTCTTTCGTCAGGAGTAGCATCATTCAGAACGTTCTTCGGTTCCATGTCAGTTAGAAGATATTTTGCGAATCATCCCCTGGTTGAATTAAGACACAGAATTCAAACAAACTTCTCTTTATGGCCTTGTAATGACCTGTTTCAAATTAATTCTATGTGTATAGTTGTTCTGTCTTAATAACGTTGTAGACCCTAGTGGAATCCTCTTAGTGTACTCTCGAATCCTTTGCATGGAACTCCATAACAGAATGATTACTCTTCAAACGCATGAATTAAACACAGCACCAGGGTACTATTTTAAGACCCCAACTTGGATAGTTACCCTGTAGCATATAAAATGTACAAAAAAAAAAAAAAAAAAGAATAATTTTTATCACCAGCCATTTCCATACCATGTATCTTATTTAATCTGTATAGCACCTCATAAGGTTGTTATGAAAATGAAAATAAATGAGGTAACCCATGTAAAGAACTTATTATATGCTTGGCATATAAGGGCTTCATGTTATTCTACATATTATAGAAAGCATATACTATTGGGCAGTTTTCATTGCAGCATGTACCAGCTGGGAAATACAGTTGTGGTGGACTGACTAGATGTATGCTGATCAACTTTGCTTCCTATTCCTAGCACACAGGAGGTCTACATGTTTCAGTTCACCCAAAAAAGGAATCTGCAATAGAGCAGCCACCGGATGGAGAGGGGTTGGATCCCTGAGTCATCTGTGGAAGAAAGCATCCTGAGTCACACCAGGCTATGATATGAGCAGAAAACCCACTTTTCCTGTTTAGTTCACTGAGACTTTGGGGCTTATTGGTTATTGCTGACCTGATCCTAACACAATGGGGGTTGAAGAAAAGGAACACACACATGTGCCTTAAATTAGTTACTTGAAGACGAATAGCTGATTACTAAATAAGGCAGAAATAAAATTGTGGAGTTTTTGGAAACCTACAGGGGCATCATTCTGCTGGGAAGTCAAGTCCCCAGTTTTGATGTTGACAATAATGGGAGCTGGGATGTGAATCAAGCGAGTCTGACTCTAGGACCAGTACTTTGCTTCATTACATCCTTCAGTTTCAGATGAAACAGAGAAGGTGTCTCTTGTAAGAGTCTGTGGTAGGGTACAAGATCTCAGGGGCCAAAACTAGAGAGAATGATGTGCTGTTCAAGGACTTGTGTTGGTGAAGGAGAGTGGGAAAGAGAAAACCACAATGGGAAGCTAAAGAGCTCTGCTGAGTTCAGAATGGTGAGATGTGAATAAGTAGGAAAATAAATTACGGGGCCAGGAGTCAAAGGTGTGGAGGAAGGCAGACGTGTAGTGTGACAGAATTAGGAAGCAGGCCTCATGCTGTACACCAAATAGAGAGCTGTTGGAAGCTGGTCCTAACATTAGTGTTGACCAAGGGGACAGCCCTGGTGGACAGGACCCAACAGGGGTGACTTGAGGCAAGAGAAAGGGCTCAGCAGGAGCTCCTTCCCCTGAAATCCCTACAAATAGCTGACAGAACTACTGAATCATATTATTAAGTACACATTGTTGAACATGTTCTTTGTTTCCTGGTACCCCTTCCTCTCCCTGCGCCCCTTTTTAATGTGCTAACACCTGTACTTTGGGGGTGAACTGCCTCTTCCTGATTTTGTATAGTTATAAGATGCCTATCATGGTGCCTGGTCTCTCGTAGTGAAAAGGTAAGTCCCAAACCCAAGTGAAATCAACACTCTTCCAGGACTTTGAGCAGAGTAATGCAAGGGTGGGAAACAAACAAACAAAATCCCAAAACAGTTGATGTTCATTACCCTAGACAATCCCTCAGGCCTACCCTTGTTTCCTTCTTCTCTAAGCCTGGGCCCAGAGTCTGATGATGAGCTCTGTGGGCTATGCTGACCTGTGTGGAAGTGTGGGCAGGTGGACTCGGGTCAGAACAAGGTGGATGGGTAATCTTGGAAGAGCCCAAAGTGTCAAGTCCACAGAGCACATGGGAATCTAGAACCAGGTAGCCACAAAGAGTCGAAGCCAGTGGAAGCAATCAGATGTACCGTGGAAAGATATCCTGATTACTTTAGAAAAGCAGGATAGTGCATTCAGGGTGTTTTTGGTTGCAATGACAGAAAACCAGCTTGAACTAAGTTAAGGGGGAATAGATTGATTGCTTTATGGAGCCACATTGCCATCGGAACAGTAAGGATTCAATTTACCGTCCACCTGGAGGTCTTCTGAGACTGCAAAAAGGGGCTGCTCAGGTGATGCTGGGCCAGCAGTTGTAAACTGGGACCTGCCTTAGGCAAACTGGGTTGTCTGCTCATCCCGGTGTGAAGGCATTAGGGTGAGTTTTCTTTGCCTTCTCCTTCTCCTGTGTGGGCTTCCTTCCCATTAGCTTATGTAACAGGGAAGGGACACAGCTACCAGAAGGTTCAGGCCCCGATTCTTACAGCTTAATAATTAGACAGGTTTAGATTCTCACAGCTTTGTAATTAGGAAAGGACACTTTTCCATCTGCTCCAGTGAACCTTCCTGCCTGGGACTCCCAAGTAGTCCGGCCCAAGTCACACGACCATCCCCGAACCAGTCTGTGAACAAAGCAATGAGTCCTGCCAGGGGTTCACCTCAGCTCAAGTGCCCTTCCTATGCTGAGGGCACAGGGACACTCTGCACCTATAGTCTAAAACAGCTTTAGCCTAAAAAATGCTGTTTGAAACTATTACAACAGCATTTCCCCAAAGCAGAGAGCTGTTTTGGGAGACGAAACCATACTTACCCCTGGTGGCTGATAGCTCCTAGTGGAACCCCTCCTTAGGACAAGCGTCCTGCTACAGAGAGCTGTGGGCTTTCTTCACAATGGCCAGGGTAGCAAGCAACCCAAGTGCCCATCAGCAAATGAATGGATCTGGATCAAGAAACTGGTACGTTCTCATGGTTCATTAATGTTGTCACAAATGGCAGTACTTCATCTTTCCTTTTGACTGAGTAGTATTCCACCATGTAAGGACCACATCTTCTTTACCTGATCCTCTATCAAAGTCACTTTGGTTGTCTCCATGTCTCGGCCATACACTTAAAACTTATATCATTCTATTAACTAATGCCACCCCAATAAAGTTAGTAACCATTAAATAAAACAAACTATAGTACATGCATGCAATGAAATATTCATCCTTTTAAAAAGATATACATTCTGCCACTTGCCACAGATAGATGAAACTTACAGGCCTTACCCTAAATGAATAAGCCAAACAGAGACACATAATATTTGGTATCATAGAAACAGAAATTAGAAAAGTGGTTCCCAGGCTCTGTGAGCGGGGAAGATAGGATGAGGCTGGTTAAAGGGTTCACGAACGTGTACACACTTTTAGTTATGAAATGAATAAAATCAGGATCTATTTTATAATCTGGGACTACAGTTGATAACATGGTACTGCACAATTGAAATTTGCTAAGAGGTTAGAATTTTAATGCTCTCCCCCAACAACAAATTTCTTTGCGAGAAAGGGAGCACTGCCTTATTCAAGTCATTCAAGGCTATTCAAGGCCATGCTGCCTTCCCTGGGGGCAGTCCATATCTTTAAAGAAAGAACCAACTTTGCTGAATAGAATGTACATGAAGTCTTGAAGCAACACCTTCTCAAAAGAGATGCACACACACACACACACACACACACACACACACATATATGTTCTGTTACTCTGGAGGACTCTGATACCCATCTCCATTCTATGTAGGACACCTTCTGATTTTTTTTCCTGTTCAATTGAGTTCATTTCGATTCTATGCTATTCTATTCTGTTTCATTAACAAGAAAATCTAATCTCAACCCAATAAATCCATTTCAAACTCACCCATTGATCACCATCATAAACTTCAAAGATATTGCTGACTTATATCCAATTGTCTGCTTTTACACAGAAGTGTCCTTATTTCTGCTCAAAGAGAAAACAGAACAAAATGCCCCTTCTTTATAGTAATATAATTAGCAAGACCTTCTCACCAAAGGAAGCAAACTCTCAACACATTCATTGATCCAACAGGAGCAGATCATTGATCTGGAAGGACAGGTGTAAACCACCAGTGATTGACACGAGCAGGTGTCCAGAGTCAGGCTGCATTATTTAGCAAACAAAGAAAAGCCATCCCTGGGATAATGGGTGTTATGGGTTGAACAGTTAGGAAATCCCCAGATTTTATGAAACAATAATAGCATTTGTGGGGACAGACTGAACCCACACTCTAGAATGAGAATTATTTACACTTTACTACACAATTAACAATCTGTAATTATATAGTCAAACTCCATTTACTTCACAATTGTATTCTGCCAGAGAATAACAATTACTCCTCGCCAAGGAACTGCTGAAAATCATTGGTTTGTGTGTAAGTCTGCCTCAACAAGGTCTATTAATGTTTTATAAAGTTCTGAGTTGGACCCACTAGGAATTATTATAGATATATGGAAGGGACAGGCTTTACCTATTTAAATTGGATTTATTCAGGTACAGAGTAGGTGAAGCCACACTTTGGACAGCCAATGCAGATAGGCCATGCTGCAGGCATGCCACACAAATGCAAGGGTAACATTCACACAAACCTTGCTGAGCGTGTCCCTGAGAGTTGTGTCACATGGTGGCCTTGGCCAGATAAGCAGTCTCCCATACACAGAATGTGTGCTTTAGGGCCTTCTCCTTTGGATCTATCAGGTAACCAAAGCTCTTTGCCTAAGGGGGTGAATTCAAAAATAGTACTTGCTTCTACTGTCATATGAAGAAAATGAGGCTTTGTGAAACTGTGGTGGGTACCCCAGCGAAGTGTCACAGCTGAAAGGGACAAAGTCACTACAGTAATTTACACCAATGCTCTTCTGTCTGCTCCTGTCCACTCCTCAAGATATTTCACTCCTTCTGACCGAAGAGCAAAACTAAATGAACAAATAGACAAATGAAAAAAACCACAAAAACAAATGGCAACCTTGGAGATGATGCAATCATGGAAGTTCTTCAACTGGGAATATGTGGTGTCTCAAGTTAGAAGAAATGTGTTTGGCCTGACTGGTGTGGCTAGTGGGTTGGGTATTGTCCTGCACACTGAAAAGTTGCCAGTTCAATTCCTGGTCAGGTCATGTGCCTGGGTTGTGGGCCAGTGTCCCCATCGGGGGGGAGCAATCAATGTTTCTCTCCCTCTCTTTCTCCCTCCTTTCCCCTCTCTCTAAAAATAAATCAATACAATCTTTAAAAAAATAAATAAATAAAGGTAGAAGAAATGTTTAAATTCCAGCTAACTTCACAGTTTAGTTTCAGGGAACATAGGCTGACTTAGATACACTCACATACCGCAATTCAAAACGGTGTATGAAAGACCATGGAAACAAAAAAAGGGCCCCAAAATCCCGAAGCTTCTCCCACCCAACCTGCAGCTTGGAGTTGCCTCTGCACTTGCAGCTCCCCAGGGAGTCAGGAGACACGAGGAGCCTTGGATCTGCCTGTTGCCTTGTTGTTTACTTAGGGCAAGTCTGAGCCAAGAGCCACATCATTTAAAAACTAGGAAAAGTATCAAGTGGCTTATCGAGCCTCTTAAAAAGGTGAGAACCATCGAAAAGGTTAATGGAGCTGCCTCCCTTGTGCTGAAGGCAGCCCTGCAAACCGAGTGGAGAGATAAAAGTCAAGTGTGAAGAGGAGAGAAGAGAAGGGCAGGTCTGGGGCCAGACTGGGCTGTGTCTGGAGTCTGGGTTTGTTGGGGAGAGATCCTACACGACAGTCTGTGCGCTGGGAAGACAGGTGGGTCCTGGTCCACGGAGACGGCTAACCTGAAATGGTTAGATAACTGGTGGATCCTGAAAATCCATGCAGAGGGGGGACCTGCCTGACATAAGCATGGGTGGTGGGGTGCATGTGATTAGTGTGGAGTGTATGCACCACCTAACGCCTTCAATTCACATCAGTGCGTGTTTTAGAGCAACGGGAGCAAACTCACTGCCCCAACAAAACAAAACAAAACAAAACAAAACGCGTCTGCAGGCCCGATGCTGTTCTCCACACACCCGTTTACAATCCCCAATCAAAAACCCTCAGAAGCGCCTTGGCTGGTGGGACTCGGGGGATTGAGTGCCGGCCTGCAAACCACGGGGCCAGCCAGCTGGTTCCATTCCCAGTCAGGGCACGTGCCTGGCTTGCAGGTCACGTCCCCCAGTTGGAGGTACACAAGAGGCCACCACACATCGATGTTACTCTCCCTCTCTTCCTCCTCTTTCCCTCCGCTCCAGAAATAAATAACATCTCGAAGACAAAACAAAACAGAAACTTTGACAAGAGCTGCGCCTCCACATTCTTCCGAGGGTCACAGTGAGCTCTGAAGGTCACAGCCAGTCCTGCCGTTCAGTGTTCCTTCCACTTGCCACCCCAGCTCTCCAGCCTCATTCATAAGGATGACCTTGCTCAGGCAATTTATCCACAAACACAGTGAAAGTTCTTTCTGGAGATGAAGGTAAAGGGAACCATATTAGTTATGCTCAGGCATGGCTATTTAGTAGGTTACGGTTTAGAATCTATACCAGTAAATAGCAATCAAGGATGCTTTTGTATTGATCCGTGCAATCTGGGTATGAAAATGTGTTGATTTCTAGAGGTATTTAACCTTGTTTCCTTTTAGCAAACGAAAGCCATGAAGCCAATAATTGTAGGTTACAGTTACTACCCCTCCCGCAAATCAGACTTCATCTACATTATATGGATGATCTCATTCTGTGTCATGTAAGGCTTGCAACAACCCTTGAAGGTAGGTATTGTTACCATCCTCATCTTAAGATGAGAATGCTGAGGTACAGAGAGGTTAAGTAACTTTTTCAAAGTCACACAGTAAGTGGCAGAGGTGGGATTTGAACTCAGAGATGTGGCCAAGTTACCATCTAATTGACTGACTAAACTGTTATATTTCCTTGTCCACCCACAAGACTCCACCAGTTTTCTTGAGTCCAGGCCAGTGGAGGGAGTCACCCTAGAGCTTTAGACCTGGCAGAGAGGATCATGAGCAGTGTTCTTAGCTGTCCCTTAAATTCTGTTCCTGATTAGGATATTCTATCTCTATTGAAGTTCCTTGGAACAATGGTGAGGGTTTAAGAGTTAAGACCTAGCTGCATATTTATGGCCAATTGGAGCATGTGAGAGAGTCTTATCAGCAAGAAACCCTAATGCATCCTACCTGCATTGAATTGGGATCGATGGTTGCTTCCCAGGCTAAGACCCGCCCCCCTTACCCCAAATTGGGAAGGAAACATCCCAAGAAGCAGGCTCAATATGGAAGGCAGACCCCTGAGAAGTAAACTCTTTTGGAAGTGCAGAATGTTGGGACACCTGTCATTCAAGTTGTTTATGGCTTCAGTATTCTTGGGACTTGGTATCAGGCCCTTAAAGGACTCATTAAAGAATCGTTAGCAAGACAGAGCTGGGCCACCATACGCCTTAGAAAAGGGAGGGAGCCAAGCTGTCTGGCCTATGACTTAAAGGAGTTTGTCCAAATGGGAGGGCATTTTGATATCTTCAGCTTTTAACAAGCTGTTGCTGTTGTCATTTATAATTGGCTCGCTCACTCTCTCTCCCTCTGCCTGGCTAGGGCCCTCCTCAGCGGTCCTACCCTCTTCTCAGCTCTTCCAGACCCTACCAATCAGCTCTCTCTGCCACACCTTCTGCCTAGTCCTCTGGCCCTGCCCTGCCCCCAAAGCTCCGTCTCAGGGCAGCCCCGTCCTTTGCCAAGAGGGGTGTGGGGCAGGTCTGCAGGCTTTCCAGTTGTCTCCTAGAGCTTTGGGAACCCCTGCACTCTCCGTCAGAGAATGGCCTGGGGAAGTGCGAAGCCAAGCCCCCCCCCCCCCCCTAACCACATGGACCACCAGATTGCCAAGAAGTGGCTCTCAGGTTGCAGGGTCTTAACTGGGAAGGACGGTAGCAATCTCTCTCCTATTGGCTTTCATGTCCAGGTTTTGGGTGTTAGGCCGGAGGGGGGAACAGCACCCAGATGGAGCACCCCATCCTCTTTCTCTCTTTCTATTCACCTGCTTCCCACAGTCCCGTCACTCAGAGGAGGTGAGCTTTTGTCTTGTGTCCCGGACAGGGTCGCCACCTTCAGACATGGAGCAGCAAGCCTCCTGCCTGTCATGGGCAGAAAGGGAGGCTTTCTGATACTATAAGGAATCAGTGAATCAGCCCGCAAGGTCTGACCTTAATATAGCGAGGGGATCGATAGCCGTTAGCTACTCCAAACCCTCATTCCCTTTCCCTGCAGAGTCTGATTTTATTGTCTTTTAATGGGGCAAATGAGGCTCCAGAACAGCTCCTCTGAGGCGAGAACATGATTCAAGGATGACATGAAAATGAACAATTTTCACATTTGCAAACCATTATTTCTTAAGCGGTCACAACCCACGCCCCCCTTTCTGTTGGAGATTAGCACTTGATTGAATCGGGAGCCAGCAGACTCCTGCTCCGGAAGTGGGTTCATGATTTCCTCAAATTGAATGAATTATCCCTCCGTAACAGGTGTTCGGCATCTAATTAGATGCCTTAATCTGGGTCCACAGTAAACGGAGACTTGATTCATGGGTCTTTTGGAAAGAAGCTAATTTTTTTTTTTTTTTTTTAAGCACAAAATAAGTGTTCTTTAATCCAGAAAGACCACTTGGGACAATAGGGGGTTAAAAAAACACTCAGTCCACAGCTGGGAAACATTAACTGTGGCCCTTGTTTTGCCACTTTTGACCCCTTTGATATAAGGAAACTTGAAGGGACTCAATAATCACTTTGGACTTTAGCTTTCTCATTTGATAAAATACTTCCTGTCAAGATCCACGCTGTTATTTTACGAACGCTTGGTCAGCATTCTTCATTTGTAATGTTATGAAATGCTGCCCCCTTGTGGTTTCTCAAAGTTCACCTACATAAAAAATGTTTTAAACGCTTCATTTTTAAGTTGATTACAATTACTTAAAACTTGTTAATTTAAAAATTGATCCGTTAGGCTTAGCTCAGCTTAGACCAAATATTCCTGATACTTTGTGTGTAAAAAAAATCAAGTCCCCTTCTGAATGCCAACACCATGCCATGAAAGCAGTCATCCTTTCCTTCGGAAAGCTGAAGCCATTGGATCAACTCCCCTGTTAAACAGCCCATATGTCACCGGCAGGCACCTTGACCTCATAGACTTGTGCAAAACATGATCCAAACGCCAGGGGGCTAGGCATAGGTATGGACTTTAACAGGATTCCCAGCGTTCAGTTCCCCCAGTGAGACTCAATATGGATCAGTTTTTATTTTACCGTTTTAATAGAAGTGTAACAGCCATACAGAAAAATAACACCAACCATAAATGTACAGCTCAATAGATTACCACAAAATGAATCCAATTCTATAACCAAGGGCCAAGTCAGGGACAGGGACATTGTCAGGACCCCAGAAGTCTCTCTAGGTCCCTTCCCCTTCCTAATCACTCCTCGTTTCTTCTGTTCCGCATCTAACCATTCTCTAGGCTTCTGATACCATGGATTGATGAGTGGAAGGTGAGGAAAGGATTCTATACCCTGATCTGTGTTCCTAGCTCAGGGCAAATTATACCTCAATACTTTATTTCAGCTTTTTTAGTTTTTGTTAATGGTAGAGGTGGCCCCAAATAACCTTCCCCTTGTGTTAACACCTTATAAAACCATAGTAAAAGTACCAAGATGAAGAAATTAAAATTGGTACTCTGTTATTTTTTAATTTATTTTTTATTGTTGTTATATTACATTCATCTCATTTTCCCTCTCTGCTCTCCCCTTCCCCCCCTCCCAACCCCCCCCCCCACACACAGTCAATCCCTCATGTTGTCTGTGTCCATGGGTCATCCTTGCTAGTTCCTTGAGTAAACTATTCCCCTTCTTTCTCTCCCTCCCCCCCATTCCCCTCTGCACACCGAAAGCCTATTCCTTGTATTCATGTCTCTGGTTCTGTTTTGTTTGCTTATTTGTTTGTTCATTCATCTCCTGTATTAAGTGAGAACATGTGGTATTTCATTTTTGCTGCCTGGCTTATTTCACTGACCATGAAACTCTCCTGTTCCATCCATGCTATTGCAACTGGTAGGAGTTCTTTCTTTCTTTCTGCTACGTAGAACTCCGTTGTACAAATGTACCGATGTTTTTTTTGATCCATTCATCCACTGAAGGGCACTTGGCTATTGTAAATAGCGCTATTAATAAAAATGCTGACCTTAGTCCAATTTCATCAGTTTTTCCGGGATCATTCATTTCTTGTCCCAGGATCCCATGCTGCAATGAATGGTTCTTTTTCTTTTCTCCCCTCCATTCTGTAGCAGTTCCGCCTCCACGCAGAACTTTCTGCCCTTTCTCCTGCAGACACACATACCCATCATATCACTTCATGATGTTTAACAGATTCCCTTTGATTGTCATCATGTTATTCGGTATTCTCTTCAAGCTCCACTTGGACCCAATACGGTAATCCACTGTCACCAAGGAAATGTGACCTGTCCCTGGGCTTCAAGTACTTCTCTCAAGGAGGAGCTGTGTCAGGTCAGGCTGCCTGCAGCTCACCTGGGCTTCTAGTAAATGATGTTGTCTTTTTGTGAGCATAGAAATGGGGGTGACATCTTCACCATCACTTCAGTCTGGTCAAATGATGAAGGGGGGGTGTCACTAGCTGCCTCACAGTTTACTTCCATCAGTATCTTTGATGTGTGCTTGCGTGGTAAACTTAGATGTCGTCCTTGGAACCAGAACTATCCCTCTGCGTATGGCCAAGTTCAACAGTGTGGTGGGGAGGCTGTCCAGATGTGTGAGAGAGAAAATGGTAAGTGCAGACTAGGGAGAAGACTGAAAGAGCTCACATGGGACACTTTGTGTGTGTGTGTGTGCGCCTGCCAGGCACGTTGCAGGTCCTACCTCATTAAACTCCTACATCAATTCGCCTGGACAGGTATTTCTCTGGCCATTAGGTTAGACAGTGAATGAGCACCACAACCGGGGATCGAGTCAGGATGCAGATTCACCATTATCTGTGCACTTTTTCTCTTGCACCTCTGAGCTTCCGTGGCTGGGACGAGAGTTATACCCTGATGTGATAAAACCTAGTAAGTACAAAGAAGAGATAGCTGATCTTCTTATGAACACTTACTGTAGGTTACCTTTAGTTCCTATGACATCAGCAGGACATGAGCTGTGGGCTGGAGCCAGGCAGTCCTTGGAATGTGCGCTCTGCTGGCCTTTCTGAACCGTGAACAAGGTTCAAGGACACAGGCTTGAGACAGCAATGTGTCATGGAGACCCTCCGGGTGGCTTATACGATTGGATCTAATTAAGGACTCTTATAAACTCTTAAGATGTCTCAAAAACGAACTTATGTTGTGCCTCACACGGAGGCCAGCACTTTCTCTGTGGCATCACCTTGCCCAGCCATACTTTTTATAAGAACCTAAGTCTGGCCCCCTTGTTCACTTCCTGCTCTTCAGTGAGAGATCATGTGACTAAGGCTTAGACAGCCTCCCGTATTTTCTCTTCACAAGGAAGCCCAGGCTTCTGAATGCTCACCGAACATCGCTGAAAGCCATTTCTGGGAGCCTGTGCTCCCAACATGCTTCTCTGCATGACGGGGACTGCGGAGATCTTTGCATCTGGTTCTCAGGGACCTTCTGTCATGGCATCTCGGCATCTCTCTCTTTCCAACCGGGAGAATCTTCAGATTGTTTAGAGAGCAAGACTAACACTTGAGTCAGAGTTTGACACATCTTTGGTGTAGAAAATGTTTATGCTCAGAATCATTTCTTTTCAGATGGGCCATACCTGAGATTTGGCTAAGTGCCCAAGCTAGGAATTCTTGCAAAGGAGAAGACCAGGGGGCCGGGGAGTCGTGGTGAAATTGGAAGCAAACTCAGAAGGAATCTGAACTCCCTTTGGCAGGTACCGTGCATTTTTCCAGGCTCGCGGCCCCCACACGGGTCCCGCCCGCGTCCTGTGGGGGCCTACTTGGGGAGTCAGTTCATGGCACCCTTCCACTGGCCCCCAACTTCATCTGCCCTGGTGTTTTCACTGCTGCTCCTGGAGCAAAGAACATTTTCAAGTGCTTTCAAACTCAGAACAGGCCTACACGCAAATTTTAAAAAGTAAAAATAACCTCAGTAAAAAATGATAAAAAGCCAGGCATAATAATCATAGAGAACATTAGCAATAGAGAGAAACAAAAAGAAGACATTTTATTGTCCACTCCAGCCCCTCTTGGTGACACCCTGGTGCCTGTTGTCCCAGATCTTCTTTATCATATAAGACACAACTGGTTTGCTTTGCTGTTACGATTATCCTTCACATGGAGCCATGATGATGCCTTAGGGTAACTCCCTGAAGGGTAATGGTTGTATTTCTTGAGCCAAATAATACATGCATTTTATTATTTAAAAAATTTGAAGTGCATTTTGTCCATTACCATTTATCCCCCTTATACCCCCTCCCACCCTCCTCCCAACCACCCTCCCCTCCAGTAGACATGTTTTAAAGATCCTTTAAAAACCAGTTTTCATACGCATTCCTAGTTTCCTCTCTCCACTCACCTTCATACATAACCTGGACAGATGTCCATCCTCACAGAAGTGATACAGATATTTTTTATACTTGGTGATTTGTCTTTTGACTCTGCTGAGAGTTTTGTGCCATAAAAAGCTTCTTTTAAAGTTTTTAAAATTTTTATCTAATTGAATTGGTGAATAAATCTTTTCTCTTATTTGAATTATTTGGCACATTTAGAAAACCTTTCCTTACAAGTTTCAAAGGAATCAATCTACATTCTCTTCTAGTCCTTTCATGCCTCACTTTTGCAGTTAGGGTTCTTATTCATTTGGTGCCCCCCCCCCTTGTGTATAATGTAAGGAATATAATTTCATTTCTTTATAACCAGTTTTCCTGTTCATTGTTCCAACATGATTTTGGTTCTAGTGATTGGAGATGCCAACTTTATTATACATTAAATTTCCATATATATTTGTCCTTTCTAGTCCATTCCACTAATTCATGTGGGTATTCATGAACTAGTCCAACCCTCTTGAATTTTTAACAGCTTTGTGATAAATTAGACCATTGGATAGAGATTTCTGCCTCCCCTGTCTCTTAATGGCTTTTCTTCTTCAATATGTCCCAGGCTATTCTTGCATGTTTATTTTTTCATGTGACTTTAAATACTTACTTATCTCATTTTAAGATAAAAACACTTTGATAGTTTTCTGGAGGCTTTATAAAATATTTCCTAAGTTAACTTATAGAAAACTGATGATGTCTTTATGATGTGGAGTCATTTTATTTTTTTTTCAGGAATAAGGGGGTGTTGGTCCATTTATTTAAGTTCATATGTTTTTCAGGAATATTTTTACATTTTTAAATGGAGATTTTGAAAATTTCATGTTAAGATTATTTCTAAGCATTTAATTTTATTACCATTGTAAATGAGATTCACTCTTCTTTTATTTTTGTGGATATGAAGGATTTTTGTATGTTAATTTTACATCTTGCCCTCTTTCTGACTTTAAAAATTGCATGTGTTTTAGGATTGGTTCTATAGATCCATTGAGTTTTTAATTTGTTAAGTACTGGGTTTTTCTTTTTCAAAAGCTCCCTCTTTCTTCCACATCTGCTTAGCCATTTTTATAATCTCTTGTTCTTCCTGATATTCTCAATTCCATTTTATAGTTCAAAAATATTTTTAATATACTTTGTGTGCTTGTTACTTTCACTATCTAAAATCTTTCCCAATCTAATTTTATTGTCCATTTGTTTTATTTCTGCTGGTTGCTGCTCATAGTCTCTTCTTCCTTTATGTGTTTTGTGATTTTTTTTTTTTTTATTACCATGTATTCTTATTCCTTGGAACTCTATCCATGGAATTATTTGAGACTCATGTTTAATGCAAGTTCCTCCAGAGAGGATTGATTTGCTTCTGCTAGGTGTTATAGACAATATCAAAATATGACCAATTCAAAATAATGCTTAGGCTTGAGACTTTTTAATGAACATGGATAATAGAATTCAGGCGTCAATCCTGCATGAGGGCTACCTTAGGCCTACCAGTCCTCAGGGCTCACATATTCACCCCATTCCAAAATTTAAAACAATAAATAAATAAATAAATAAATAAATAAATAAATAAATAAATTCTTTCCTGTCTGCCTCTGAGAGTGAGTTTATTTCTGGATCTCCCTTTCATTGATAGTATAGCCATTTAGTTTCCCAGGTATATGTGAGCATCTCCTAGAATTTTTCCTTGGGGAGCTTAAACTTGCCAAAACAGATGATTAGAGGACACAGGTTGGCAGATGTCCCAGGACAGAAGTCTGCTTAATAATTTGCTCACGTCTGTGCTACCAATTTTTATTAATTTTTGGCCAGTAAGAAAAATTTTAAAACTTTCTTAGTAGCTTAAATATGTATTTTTAAAGCTTTTATTTAAATACGTAGCTTTTTTCCTCCCAATGGAAAAGTTGTTAAGAGTACCCAGACTGTCCTACCTTTACTAGACTTAGGGGTTGAAGGTGATTTTTAAAACATTAAATACATTTCAATTTAATGAAAACTATGATGTAGATACCTATTTCCAAACATGGAAAGATGGTGGTGTAATGATCAGTGAGAAGCCAGAGTTTCAAAATTTTATAAAAAGCATGAGCTCATCATAAAATATGCACCAAGACCCTTACATGCAGAGGAAAAAGCTTTAAACAGTGGCTGTTATTAATACTGGCTGTTTCAAGGAGGTTGAATGTTGGGTGATTCTTTTTTCTTTTATTTCTTCTCTTACAGTTTTTCATAATGAACATTAATTGGTTAAAAATATTTTTTTAAACATTAAAAATGTATATGAATCTGAACTGCAGCATTTTAATACTAAAGGAACGGGTGCTAATTTTTTTTTTAAAGCCATTTGAGTACCTTATCATTTATCAGCTCAGACTTAATGTCTCTCTCTCAGACACACAGACACACACACATATGTATTGTGTGTGTGTGTGTGTGTGTTCCCCTTTCCTCCTACTTTGGGCAAAAGCACCAAGTGTAGGCTTTTAACCTCTCTAGAGCTATTTGGTTTCTAGGAAGGAGGGACTTTCCCCCACACGTAGCTGTCAGTAGAAAGGGAACAGATGAGGGTGGTTTTTCCTTTCCTTCAGTGAAATCTTCCAGAAGTTAGAGGGCAGTTTGATGAGTTGAAATGACTGAGCTGATGTCTTTCTTGGAAGCGGAAACCAGGAGAGATAACCGACTCCAAACCCAATCCTTTCCAGTGATGATTCCATTATTTTGTCCTAGTGTTCCCTGGTTGGAAGGATTTCTCATTTTTTCCTCCACTACCTCATTTAACTAACTCCAGATGAAGACTCTTACAGCTTTCACCTCTTTTAGAGTTTATCTTATTAATAGGTCTTTCTAGAATGGGTTAGAGAAGCGTGTAGGCAGAAATTTAGTATTGAAATCAGAAGACCATGAGCACCAAGGACATGGTAAGAGACTCTTCTCTGGGCAAACATGCAAGAAAATGACACCCCAACAAGATCAACTGTACCTTAAAGCAGCTGCTGTAACATAATGAAGAAGTTTGGGGAAATGAAAATAACACACTTGAGACTCCAGAAGCATTCCATTTTCATGCATCATAAAAGTATAGAAAAAGGAAAGACAGTCTAAGGCCAGCCAAGCCAACTTTTCCCTTTCAGATACCTCCACAGACTTGGTGAGTGCCAACAATCAGTTAAATTATGAAGTGCAAATGTATAAACTGTAGTCATCATTTTTTCAGTTATCATTATTTTTACTTTTTTTTTTTCAACTAAAATTTACATTCCGCATTATTTTGTATTAGCTTCAGGTGTACAGCATGGTGGTTAGACAATCATATGCTCTACAAAGTGTTTCCCCTGATTTTTCCAGTACCCACATGGCACTGTACATATTTATTACAATACTGTTGACTATATTTCTTGTGCTGGACTTCACATCCAGTGACTATTTTGTAATTACCAAGCTGTACTTTTCAATCTTTTCATCCTTTTCACACAGTCCTCAATCCCTCTTCCCTTTGGCAACCATCACTCTATTTGTACCTGTGAGTTTCTTTCTGTTTTTGTTTGTTCATTTACATTAAATTCATCATATTTTAAAGATGTTACTTATTTATTTTTAGAGAGAGAGAGGAAGAGAGGGAGGGAAACATCAATCTGCAAGAGATACATTGATTGGTTTCCTCTTGCGGGTTCCCAGCTGGGCACTTGGCTTGCAACTCAGCCATGTGCCCTGACTGGGCATCAAACTGGTGACCCTCTGGTTTGCAGGCCTCAATGCACTGAGCCACACCAGTGGCTTTCTGAGACATACTCCAGGTTTATCGGAATTTCACATCCTCACCAATGGAATTTTTGCTGCCTCTAGATGTGGTTGGGTTTAAATACCAAATAAAATCACTAAAGGCTCTTATAGTACTCTAATGAAATGTAATTGCATCCCAGCAGTAAATCAACCAGCCAACATCTACTTAACGTCAAAGATCAGAAGGATACGTTTATGTTGATCATGGATGGGAAACTTCTTAGATGAAAATGCATTTTTGTTCTGCATCTTACGAAACAATTTTGAAGTCTTGTTCACTTCCATCATCACAGGTCATCATAATTTACTTCATTATCACAAGCGCTGACAGGTCAGACTTAGCGAGTTTACTTCCCAGGAGGTTTGGAACGAACAATCAATTCTCCCCAGTTTAAAGCTGGGTGCACATGCAGGATACCTCAAGGCCAGGAATGCCGGTAACCCTGTATGCTCCCGGATCCTCCTCTGGGTTTCTAATTGGGAGTGTTTTGTGATGTTTGAGAAATCTAGAGAGTTAACTATTGTAGCAAGTCGAACCCCTTCCTGAAGAGATGGCACTTCTTGTTTTGCCAACAGGGCACCTTATTTAATTTTTTCATGCCTCCATTTATTTTTCTAAATGGATGATACTACGGGCTCTGTCTATAACCACAGGTTTGTGGTGAGAATCACACATGATCGTTTATTTCAGGGAGCTTGGAAAGAAAATGGCTTTGCAAGGGTTCTTCTTATCATTCAGAAGACATGATGTCACGAGAAGGGAAGCCAATTCGAAAGACAGATCTGGATGCTTGTGTCATCTTCCTGGGAGGGACCCCATCTCTGGGGTTTGGAACTCCCCTTCTCGGGCAGAGTAGAACCCAAAGTCTTGGCCCACGGGCTTTATTCGATCAAACTGGCCCCTCTCTGAGCTCATCCCTCAACTGCGCCTGTCTCGCTCCCTCCTTTTCTGCCATGCAGGCCTCCCTGCAGTCTCTGGGAGACTTTGCATGGTTGTTCTTTCTGTTTTTCTTCCAGTTGTTTCCATGGCTGGCTCCCTGCCATCACTCAGCCTCTGCACCAAGTCTCTCTCTTGGGCCCGCAGCCTGGCCTCCCCATCTCAAAGGGCAGCTTTTGTCGATTGTCACCCCTGTCTTCTTTCTCTCCCCAGCACTTACCAATGACGTCATGTGATAAACGTATTGGTTTTTGTGCTTTCCATACCGCACCCCACCCCCGCATGGCCATGACGAGTAAATTCCAAGAAGCAGGAAATTCTTTCCTTTAATATGTTTCACCAATGCCCAGAATATGATCTGGAAGGGCAGAGTGATGAATAAGAACTTACCGACTAAATCAATAGGTAAATACGTGGACAGCTCCTGAGAGTTCTGCACCTGCTCTATTTGTCAGACAGACACATGTGGGTTTAGGTGGATGACTTGAAACTGGTGACAGCCCATGGACAGAACTGAGGGGGCACAACAGATTCATTTCACTCAATTCAATGCCGCAAGCACTTAGCAAGTCCCCTGTTATGAACACAGCCCTCTGTCGGAGTTGATGTTAGCACATCTGTGTCTCTAAAAACGACTTATAATGGACAATTTTTCCACAGCAAGAAGCAGAGCAGAAAGACTTCCTTCATAAGGCTTCCTCTTCCTCTTTCTGTTGGAATCAATTTAAGTGAACCAGCTTCAGTCAAATCCCTACTGCAAGCAAGGTGCTAGGCTGATGATCAACCCATTGATGGGCTTCGAAATGGTGCCAATCCTTCAGGTATAAATAATGGCAGATTGAATCCTCAGAAAAAAGCATCTGGTACAGCATAAGATTATAGACTTTTGCAGAGCTGTATGAACCTGAATGCTTCTGGAAGTGCAACTATTGAAGCTATTAGAATTTCCTTAGAACTCTCCTAATTAATGAACTCACTCTCTTCATTAATGTGGACTTTTAGGACAAGAAAAAAATGCATGTTATAAATTGGTCAAAAACATATTTTTCCTCATTGTCTGCTCATTGAGGATTCACTTTTGTGAAAATGTTTATATATTTTGTTTCTGGTGTATTTTATCTACATAATATCATAAGATAATTTTTTTTCAAGATTGTACTTATTTATTTTAGAGAGAGGAAAAGGAAGGGAGAAAGAGGAAGCAAAACATTGATGTGTGAGAGAAACATAGACTGGTTGCCTCTCTGCGCCACCAGCCGGGGACCTGGCCCATAATCCTGCACTCTGTCTGGGGATCAAACCAGTGACCCTTTTGTTCATAGGTAGGTGCTTAGTCCCATGAGCCACACCAGTCAGGGCTCATAAGAGAAAACTTTAGTGCACACATATATATTAGGACCTTGTTATACAAAATGATGAATTAAAAAAGTAGAGGATACAAAGCAGTACTTGCTATAGTTAATATTGGTTAATAGTGAGATCTTACTAGGTGCCTGACTGTCTTCAAAGGACTTAAATGGATTAGATTTGATAGGTTAATTCATGTAAATAGACACAACATAGACATTAGGTTGGCACGCCTACCATTCCCACTTTAAAAATCAGGAAACAGGAACAAAGAGGTCCAGTAACTTACCCAAGTCTAGAAGTGGTACCTGCTTCTGTGCAGAATCTCTTAACCACTATTCTGTTGCCTCCCGGAAAGCACACATCCTACCTGGTCAGGAAAGAAAAAAATATATTAACTCTCAGAGTTGATAGCAATAGAAGAGCACTTTCAAAGTAATATGTGAATTTTTTTTTTTTTTTTTGCAAAAATAGTCAATAATTATTGTGGGTGCTCAAAGGAGGGAAAGGCAAGCTCTGACCCCAGGCAGAATGGCTTCTTCGTTACAACAGCATTGGAGGAAGTAAGTGATAGGTGGCCATACCCTCAAAATTTTGAAACAAGTTTATTTTAAGCTAGGATTTTGTGCACAGTCAAAATAGTAATACAAGTTGAGGGTAAATGCTTGCAGCATCTCAATGTGTCTGCCCCTGCCCATGCATCTATCTCAGGATACCGCTAGAGGATTCCTCCATCGGAACAGAAGAGTAAAAACTGATGTAGGAAGGTGTGCAGAATTAAAAATAGGGGAGAAATAGAATGCATCTCCAGACTAGTCACTGTGCTTCAGGGATGAGGTCAGCCACCCAGACTGGAGCAGCATGGTGCATGGGACAAACTATTGAGAGAGGTCATCATGTCTGTGGCTATTGAACCATCTAGCCGGAGAAAACTCCTAGAGGATGTGCTGAACTGAAACAAGGGAATGTGCTAAGAGGGAGGAAGACATGCTCTCCAGGAAATAAGGAAGTTAACGTTGGAGAAAGGCAGAGGGAATTCCAGCTGCAACACAGAGCAAGGCCAGGATGACAGCAGAGCTGGGGACCCAAAGGGAACCTGCCTGGAGAAGGAGGAATGCTTAACTTGTTTTTTTGCCTGATAGATGTGACTCTATGAAACACTGTACTGAGATGTTATTGGAGATAGTAGTTGAAAAGATTAGGAAAAAAGGGGAAAAAGCAAGGCAATTCATAACTTTAGGGAAAACTAAAAGTAGAAAGGTACAATAATCATACTGCATTATGATGCTCTCTGATGTAATATTTGGAGAGCATATGAATAGAAACCCAGTGGATTTTGCAAAAAAAAAAAAAAAAAAATTGCAATCTAGTCACACTGGGATGATAAAAGAGGAGATGGCAGCCTTAAAAAGCTACATCCTTTTCTACTGTAACAGGAAATATATAAACAATATTTAAAACTGATTAATAAGCACACAGCAATACATGCATTTTATTTAGAAATACAGAGATTTGAAAATGTCAGATAAAAGCTGCTACAGGGTCAAATGTGGTTACTTCTGGTGAGCAAGACAATTTTTAAAACAAGCTCTTAGTAGTATGTGAGTTTTAAAATTACACGTATGAGTTACTTTAATAAAAGAAAGATTTAAAATGTTAAAACTGGCCTTGGCTGGTGTGTCTCAGTGGATTGAGCCTGTCAACCCAAAGGTTGCTGGTTCGATTCCCAGTCAGGGCACAATCCAGGGTTGTAGGCCAGGTCCCTAGTTTGGGGCATGTGAGAGGTAACCACGTACTAATGATTCCCTCTCTTTCTCTCTCCCTTCCACTCTCCCTAAAAAGAAATAAATAAAAGCTTTAAAAATATGTTAAGATTGTCCCAAATGTTTGATATGCGAAAGACTTGCTAAAAGTTCCTCTCCTTACAGTATTATCATTGGAAAGTGTCTTGGCTTGTCAGAGGCTCCTGAAACTAGAAACATCTGCCACTGACCCTTTCTGGGAATACGGACAGTGGATTTAATCTATTGCACCTCCATGTCTTTATTTCTAAAGTGAAGGGTTAGCACAAAGATATATAATCTCTTAGGCCTGCTCAGCCCTGTTATGCTATGAATAGAACCTTTTATGCAACACGCACACACTGACAGGGGGCTGTCACACAGGAAAAACTGGGCTGCTTTTTAAGTCCTGACCTTAAACTTGGTCATGGGATGGAGAAGGTGAGGAATGTCTTAGCTGCTGAATCAAGAACACGAAAGGTTACAGTGAGAAGGGGGCACTCCAGCAACACGAGAGATGGAAGCAGACCATATGATGTTAACTTCCAGGGTGATTCCTACCTTGCAGAGGTGAGGGGGTAAAATAGGATGATGATCTTGAATGCACTTTGTAGAGGGCAATCCCCAAACACGCACAGGCAGTATCAGATAGTGCTGTTGGAAAGGGGTCAGCGCCCACCGGTGGGAGAAGCTCTGGCCTGAGGGTTAAGACATTTGCATTCTGATTTGGCTAGTAAATCCTCTGGGTAAACTGGGACAAGCTCTCTCAGGTCCTTTGTCTTAGCTCCAGGGTTAGTCAAACAAATAGCAGCTCAGCTGGGATCCTTTGGTTAGCAGGGGAGAAAAATCAATTTGGCAAAAATGGAGTAGTTCACAGAACTGAGACAAAAGTTCAGGAGAGACAAGAGCCAGAGATGTTCTGGAGCTCTGGGTGGGGCCCGTAACGAAAAGGTGGAACAACAAGATGGCACAGCCACAGACCAGTTGGAAGAAATGCCAGGAGCCACTTTCCAGCAGAGATTGAGATGCCGTGGGCCACGGGGTGTGTTTGTGGTGTCCTTCAAAAGCCACAAAGTCACAGTCATGTCACAAACTCTGGCTGAGACGCTAGGAAGAATTGTTGAGTCCTGGAAAGAATGACTGTGGGAAGCTGGACTTTCTGGGTATCGTTGGGAAGGCCCCAGGTCTTCATTCAGATGTCCGTGCCAATGTCATTTTTCCTAGACTGAGAGGGGAGGCCATTCATGAAATTTTCTGCTCTCGTTTCAGTGAGTCAGTTCTCCCACTCTGCCCAGGGCTGACCCAAGATAAATGCTGATTGAACACTCCTTTGGAAGGGCTGGAAATCCACACACAGCTGCAACTTCACAGAGAACTGATTAAAACCAGCTATTTGGATTCAACGTTAACTGGCTTATCTACATTGAAAGTGAAATGTAAGCAGTCAACAGTTGAAGAGAGGAAGGAAGAATGAGTTAAGAGTTTAAAAAAATAACATTTTATACCATGACAAAAATCAGTATGTATTATTGTGTAAGATTTTTAGCCAACAAATATTATGCTTCTTTATTGGCTGTATATTGATTTTTACACTTACTCTGCATTTTTAAATCACCCAATTTCTCATCTCCAGTTCTGTATAATTCCAGCCCAAATACCTTGACTCTGCCTTTGCCTAAAACTTTGCGCTAACCGGCAAGGGAATAACCAGAAAAGTTAAGCTTCCCCTAGTTATCTACATTTGGGTAAAAATAAGAGTATAAGAGATTTTATTGGTGAAGAGGGGGAACAGACTCTGAGGGTAATAGGACTTATATGGGGGGCAAAAGAAACATGAATCAAACTGGTAGTGGTCTCTAGGAATAAATATTGCTTTTCAGTATTTATTCTGGTCCGTCTGTGCTCACCGAGGGCTCCCAAAATCCCTACGCAGACAGCAGGTGGCACTCGAACCACTGCAGTAGCAACTCTGGAGTCTGAGGACTTGGAACATCTCCTAAAAAGCTGCAGGGGCGTCGGACCCCAGAGACTTGCGTCCAGTGAAGCGCGGAAGCGAAACGGAGCCTTGTTTGGACCCCTTCTGAGGCTGCGCTGAGGCCAATTTGGGAATCAGTTCACGCAGGGCGGTGGTGGGGCTGGGGAGAACCCTTTCCACTCCAACCGCAGGACCAGCGGGGAAGTTCAGAGCCTGGGCAAGAGGATACAAACACCACGCAAGTTCTGGGGTAGTAGAGGAGGTGGCTAACCACGGTTGGGAAGGTTAGAATGTCGACAGGATCTCTTGAGAGGCTGCAGACTCCGCAGCTGGGCGTGATGAATACACCTGCCTTTTCTCCTCTCTCCATCACCACCCACGAGCGGTGGTGAAATACTCTTCTGTCCGTGTTCCCGAGCGAGAAAACATTGTCTCGCAATAATGGGTTCTTGTGAAATTCCCAGTTTCTCTACCTTCCTCTGCAATATTTGTGAGCTCTACTGCAAATAACGCTGCGGGGTGGCGGTGGTGGTGTTTTCATGTTCCAAAAAAGGGTAACAATGATGAGTTTCTAAGGGGAGCCCCGGGCGAGAGCCAGTCAGCCCCTAGAGACACGCGCGGGGCTCTGGCGCGCCTATGTGCTGCTCATCTCGGGGGCAGATGTGCTTCACACTTTACAGGGTGACCTGCGTGGATCAGAAGCAGAGGTGATGGATAAAGGCAGAGTCCCTGGCCTCAGCCTTCTGTGAGTGCGGGATCTGCAGGCTGGGGAGCCCAACTACAGGGAACTGCCATTTCCCCCTTTAAATCTACAAAAATGTAGATTTAATGTTTGCAACACCCCAAATCCCTGCCCTGCACGGACATCGCTGCCTTGGCATCTCACAGCCTTTGTTAGATGTTCTGTAAAAGAACCAGGAAAGAAGGAAGGTCCACCTTTACAGTGGGCACGGCCCGCGAGCGCAGGATCCTTGACGCGGGAAGGCACAGGCTAGGGCTGTCTTTGGGAATGTGGAAGTGGGCACCCATCACCTGAGTACCAGAGGGCTCCTGACGCTCCCAAGAGACCGCAGGGCAGGGTTTAGTAGCCCTGCACGAGCTCCCGCCGGAGCAGCGGGGCAAAAGCGGCTCTTGGCAGGTTTCGCAGGCGCGCGAGGCTCTCTGCGCACCTGCGTCGGCCCCCAGGGTGGAGGGAGCGTGTGCGCAGCGCTGCGCGCCGGGGGCGGGCTCCTCGCGGCATCTCTTTGGGTTGAGGGTGGAGAGAGGAGGAGGAAATAAAGTGGGGGTGTCTGGGACTTAGGCCTGCCTCCCACCACCCCAACCTCCGCCCCCGCGGCCACCTTCCGCTCTATAATTGGCCGCCGAGTGGCCCTCCTTGCCTCTTATCTGATCCCCGGCGCGCAGCAGGAGGGAAGCGCAGGAGAGCAGGAGGCAGCTCCAGGCCCGGGTAGTGGGAGCAGGAGAGGGTGAGGGTGAGGGCGAGGGAGGAAGAGAGAGAGTGAGAGAGGCTAATTAAAAAGAGCTCTAGGCGGGAAGCAAGCGAGAGCTGTGCTCTGCCAAGAACCAACTTGTGGCGGAACTTAGATCTTCCCTGGCACCGAGAGGTCCTCCCTCAGCCTGAGCTGGAAGCTTGCCCTACGCAGGTTAGTTCCGATCTTTCTCTGCCCTTTCTCCCGTTGGCTTTGAAAAGTCTGTAGCGAAGAAGGGAAAGTGGAGAGGGCGAGCCACCTGCAGGTACAATGCAATTCCTTGGACCTCCGCTTCTCGCGCGCCCGGGATGGCCCCGGGACCTTTGGTGTGGGATGAGACCGTGCACCCCAGTGTCTCCTCGTGGGGGTCACTGCGCAGGGAGATTGGGCGCGCTGCGTGATGTGAATGCAAACACAGTGACAATGCCTTGTTTGCTCCTGGGGGATTTTCTCCACACTTGGGTGCTGTGAGCTTGGGGCGGGAAGAAGTGAGTTTAACTTCAAGACGAGTGTGCGGGCGACACCAGAACTTTCACGTGGAAGGGTTTTAGCAAAGGCGGCAACCTGGTGAAAAGGAGGCTTAGGGACTTGCCTGGGAGAGCTGTGTAGAAATAGAAAGCATGCTGTTGTCTTTTGATAATATTGGGGCTCACTTGGGAGGGCAGTCGAAGGAGAAGATGGGGGACCACTCGCTCAGCCACTGCTTGGTGCTGGCACTGATCAGCGTCGGGGACTAGGCACTAGTTTAGACGCAAGGAGGACCTCCAGGCAGAGCGCCTGGAAGGAGGGTGTTGGTGACGCCTCTGTGTCAGGAAACCCTGAGGCTATGCGTTTTACTTGGGATGCAGCGTTGAGATACAGCACCAGCCTGTGTTGTTGGGAGAACCTCTCTGCCCCGACTTTTCCACCCCTCCCCGCCCAGCATTTTATCCGTCTGGACCACAGTGTCTGGACGAAGATGCGTCCGGTGCGCGGAGCAGAGCCCTGGCGTGTGGGTAGGGCCCGCCGGGAAGGAGGAGCGGGCGTGGGGCCACTGGAGTGGCTTAGCCTTGGGTAAGAGCGGACACCCAGACCACAGGCCCCGACTTTAGGAGCTGGGCCCTCAGGTCCTAGGTGGGAAGCACGCCCTCTGGCGTGTGAGCTCAGGGTGGACCTGGGGCTGCCTCTTCTGCTTAAGTGCTGGCTTTGGACGCTTTGAACTTTCCTTAGGGAAAGAGACCGTGTTGCATATTGTGTGCAGCTTTCTCGGGGGCCTGGGTTGCCCCCTGACGATTGCTGCTGGGACTGCCAAGAGCCTTATTCCCGTTGGAAGTTTTGGACTCCCTTCTGGAATTTTCTGAGAGTACATTGCCTGCCGGCTGCAGCTGAAGAAGATGGGAGGGGTCCGGAACAAAGAAACATGGGGATCAGACTCTGATGGCTCTCTAAGGAGCAGAAATGGAAAGGAGTGTTCCTGAAGCTTCCCCGTTAAAGGCTCTGGGGCTCCTCACCCCCAGAAGGCCCCAGGGGCACTTACTAGTTGCAAGTAATAGAGGCCTTACTTAACTCCAGCGAGCAGGCTTCAGCTGGGTACAGTGAGGGGAGCTAGTGCCCCATTTCTGACAAGGTGGTTCACTTCTAACCACAGAGGACTCGCTGCTAAATTTAGACGAGTGAACGAATGAATGAATGAATAGCATTTGGAATTTTGGTTGTTCCAAAAGAGGAACTTGGATGGATTTTCTCTGAACATGGCCCTGAAGTGTGGTTACTCTAAGACAAATTTTAGGACCGTAATTTTATTTTATTTTATTTTATATATTTTTATAGATTTCATTCATTACTTTTGAGAGAGAGGGGGAGAGAGGCAGAGAGGGAGAGAGGCAGAGAGGGAGCGAGGCAGAGAGGGAGAGAGACATCAATGTATGGTTGCCTTTCACCTGCCTCCAGCCACAGAGCTGGCTGGAGACCTGGCTTGCAACCTGGTTATGTGCCCTGGCTGGGAATCGAACCAGTGACCTTTGGGTTAGGACCGTATTTTTAAAAAATAGCTTTATTGAGATATAATTCATTCTACCACACATGTATACCATTCTGTGGTTTTTAATATATTCACAGAGTTGTGCAACCCTCGCCACAATCAATTTTAGAACATTTTTATCACTCCAGTAAGAAATTCTCTACCTGTCAGCGGTACCTCCCCATTTCTTCTCAGCCTGCTCTCCCCACCGACACCCAGCTCCTGGTGACCACCAATACATTTCCTGTTGACATGTCCTGTCAATGGAAGCATACAATAGTTGTGTGGTCCTTTGTGGCTGGTTCCTTTCACCTACCAAAATGTTTTCAAGGTTTATTCATGATGTTCAGGATCTCATGAACCCCTGGACATCTACTCCTCCTGTCTGGGAGCCCTGAGCCAGGACAGACCTGAACCTCCGCTGCAGCCCTGACCTCCTGGGGGTCCTTTTAAAAGGATAACAGTCATGCTGCCGAGGCTCCCTAGTAATTCCCTGGATAGAAGTACTTGGAACCTATTAGAATTCCTGGAGCAGTTTTGGGTGCGTCCCAGGCTTCAGGACTGATGGGAGGGAGGAGCCCTTTGGCCCTCATCCTGCGGCTAAAGGTCCAGCTGAGGATTTCAGAGAACTTTATCTGCGAGACTTGGTTTTCAGAACCAGCCAGGACTGGCCTTCAGGATGGGCTGAGCAAAGTGGTGTTGACTGAGGGGGCACCAGGGCGGCCCCAGCCCACCAAAAAGGCCTTTTGGACATGGGCTCCCTTTGGCTTTTAAATACCTTGGAGTGTCACTTAGTAAAACACACACCCTGCTTTCAGCTGACAGTTCCATAACTCTGGAGACACATTTGCTGTGGTGAAGCCAAACGCAGCCACATGATTGCTGTTTCCTGGCCCTTCGAGTGTAACCTGAGATTCCTCTCAAGGACACAGTCCTTCCTGCAGGCCGAGGTGCTGCTGTTGGAGCACCACCCAGCTAACAAATTATCTGGGATCATGACAGTTTGTATAGAATAAGGTCGTTGGTAAACACGCTGGATGATTCTTGGGGGAAACAGAGAGGCCAGCCAGGTGGGAGGTGGGGGGCGGAGGTAAAAGGAAAGTGACAAAAACAAACTTCCTCCTTTGGGGCTGGATGTCAGGAACGCGATCTTCTTTTACGCCTTCTCTAATTAAGTAAGAAGTGATAGGTTTTCAGTTACTCTTCTGTATAGAAGACCAGACCTCATCCTGTTTCAGTGGAGGTGATGGGTATGTGTGGTGGGATTGTTGGCTTTTTTGTGTGTGAGACTCTTGAGTATCTGCCCTTTCCTTTGGGAAACAGCTAAGTTGCCCAATTTAGAGACCAGCAAGCTTCAGAGGCATAAACCACCTGCTACCTGAGTAAGAAAAAGTTTTCCTGGGATTTGAACTCATATCCCATTGGACAGGTCTCCATCAGTTTCTTGGTGAATGGTGATGGCAGGGATGTGACTGGAAGTCGATGATGTCTCCTGAGGGCATACGATCTAGTAGCTGAAGCAGGGGGTTGAAGGCAGATAGATATGGGTGAACTCTAACCCGGCTCCTTCTGGGCGCCTGTCCATGTTCCTTGGTGTCTCTGAATCTCTGGTTTTCTTATTCAGAAAACAGGGAGAATGGTAGCCACCCTATAGAGTTGTTGGAAGATCGAAGGTGATCTACTGCAAAGCCTGGAAGACAAAAAGGATCACTTTTGTCTGCTGTTTCTTTTTCCCTCTTCTTTCTACTATTTTCCTTTTCCCACTTTCCCCATTCTCCCTTTCTCTGCTTCTTCTGTTTTGCAGGAATTGTGACTAGAAAACCAATGGGAAGTTCTAGAACTCAGTGTCTATTTTAGTCAGAGCGTGGAGCCTAGATTCCCCATTTCTTTAAGGCAATTCTTTATCAATGTTTTTGGCAAACTTTTCTGCCAATGGGTGTTGGTTGATGGAGTTATCCTGGCTGGTATCCCTTACTTGGAATTTTAGGGAACAGTACTCTGTCTCTTTCCTCCCAGGAATGATCAGATTTGTTTATGAAAATGGATCCAGAGGGAGGCTGGGTTTTGTTGCATCTTTCCAAGTGTCTCAGAACTAGGGATACTGAATTGCTTTTGGGTGGTTTTTGGTCTGATTTTGTACAGAGGAGCTTGCTGAATTGATATCTAAAAAGGACGTTGCACTGTAGCATGTTTGTTTTTGCTTCCATTCTTCCGTGGCTTCCCAGTGCTGCCTCCTGCCATGTCCTGAAACAGTGCTAAGCACTCAAAATGCAGTGGTGAATAGGTAGAAATGCAAACTACCAATTGCAACAGTGTTATGTGCTCCAGAGTGGGATATAAAGATTACTACTGAAGGAAACACAAGAAGAGCACTGGTCCAGACTTGGAAAGTCAGAGAAGCCTGTGGGAAGGATCAAATGTCTCTGTTGAGCCTTGGCTGGTGTGGCTCAGTAGACTGAGTGCTGGCTTGTGAACTAAAAGGTTGCTGGTTCAATTCCCAGGCAGGGCCCAGGTCTGGGTTGTAGGCCAGGTCCCCAGTTAGGGGCGTGTGAGAGGCAGCTGATCAATGTACCTCTCATACATGGGTATTTCTCTCCTCTTTCTCCCTCTCTTCCCCTTTCTCTAAAGATAAAAAATACAATTAAAAAATGTTTTTGCTAAGACGAATGGCTACCCTTTATACTGCTTATAGGTGTAGAGTTTAGTATAGGTAAAAAGCAATTCTCCATGTCTTTGATCCAGGGGATATGTTAGTACCTATAAGGAGAGGGGGAGGGAGAAGGAGAGGGGGAGGGAGAAAAAGAGGGAGGGGGAGGGGGGCGGGGAGAGAGAGAGAGAGAGAGAGAGAGAGAGAAAGAAAGAGAGAGACAGAGAGAGCAAGCGCGAGAGCTTGAGTGTACCATGACGGAATATTACTTAATCAAGGAGCTGTCAGTTCAATTTGCCATACTTTTGGGATGGCTCAGACATCTATCATGTAAAACTTAGAGTACCTAGTTTCAGACTGAGTAGCTGCATTTCTGAGGCTGATTTGCAGTCAGATCCCTTGCATTTGAGAAATTCACAGGACTGAGCTTACCCTCCAGAGGGTGTTTCTGTGATCTGGAGAAAGGTGGTTCCTCAGGGCAGTGTTTTCTTCCACTGGGGGAAGAAAACAGCACCCTTTTCTCTGGATAACACAGCTTTGCATGACTTTGAGAGCATGATGTCCGCCAGTTCAAGCGTTACTCACAGCTGTGCAAGTGCATGAACTGTGAACTGTACTGAACACCACCCCTCGTTGTTGAATTATTGATCATTAAATACATCAATATCTATTGATTGCCGGTTATGCACTTTGAACCTTTTGGATTATGGAGTAAACCGTCCACGTGGTACCCAAGATCTAGAAGATAGAAATAACGACTGAAGCCATGAAGTTAGCTGGAGAGTTGCAGTGGGATGAGGGGCAGATGTAATCCAGGGGTGGTCTGGTGGGGAGGGATCTCAGCCTGTGTTACTCGAATTGTTGTTAGGTGGATGGTGCCCAACCACAAACTGTTACCCCCCTTAATGAGATAAAATTGCACCAGGATGTAAATCAAATGTGTTACTCAGCACACTGTTAGTTCAGCGGAGAGATTTATTTATAGCCAGGCTTGTTTGGTGAAGGAAGCTAAAAAATGTACCGATTTACATTTTTATATAAGCTTCTTATCTCACTGTGGACTATTGACAGTTCACAGACTAGCTGTTTTCGAGAAGCACCCATCTGGGCAACATGGGCCCATATCTGGCTGGGAAGGTCATCTTGGATTCTTTCTGTCTTTGTACTACTTTCTTTTCTCTCTTTCTCATTCCCTGGCCTTTTTTTTTTTTTTTTTTCCATCTTCATCTTTACATTTTTTTCTCTCCTACACCTTTCTCATTACTATTTTACTATTTATTTCCCTGTGTGTGTGTGTATGCTGAAACCTGGGAATTTCCCTTCCTTTTATGATGTTGTGACCTTCATTCACTTTTTTTTTGGTATTTTAAAAAGCAGAATGAGATGAGCCCAATATACATGATAAGTAATTGGAATGCAAAAACAATCACAAAACTTGAGGAAATTTCAATAATTATATGGTAATTAAAATAATAGTTGCCAAATAAATTAGGAATCTTATATACAATGGATTATTTTTTAACAAAATACAAATTACTAAAACTGACCCTAGATTACACCAATATTGTGAATAAAACAGTGGACATAAAAATTTGAAAATTTTGTTCAAAAGTGGTCTCCCCAAAATGCTAAAACTCCATGGTTTTGTGATTGAATGTTAACAAAATATAAAAAAGTCAATAATATGGTCAGTGTTGTGTGTTCTGTAGTAGCATATATGGAAAAAGTGTTGTTATTTTTGCAAAATCAGAAGATGTTGTAAAAATAACATAAATGACATAAAAATCACAGCATAAATTAGGAGAGCAATAGACTAATCTCACATATTTATATCAGTTGTCTTATGAATATAAATAATATTAGCAAGTAGAACTCAGTAGCATGTCAGAAGAATATTACGCCTTTCTATTGGCATTACAGTTGCTTTGCATTAAGGCTTGCTATCAGGAACTGTTAGACTTTGTTCTTTTTAAAGACTACTTTGGCTGTTCTAAGCCATTTGCATTTTTTAATGCAGTTTTTGAAATCAAGTTGTTAATTTCTAGTAGAAATGACTTGTTGAGATTTTGATTAAGGTTGCTTTGAATCTACACATTAATTTGAAGATGTCCCAACAATGTTGAATGTTTCAATCCATGAACATGGTACGCTGTCTCTAATTTTTTAGGCCTTCTTTAATTTATTGCAGCAATACAGTTTTGCATTCTTGTAGTTTTTACTGCAGAATGTAGAGGACTTCCATGTCATACTAATTTCTAGGCATTTCATTGAAGAGTGCAAAGGACTTGATTTCTAAGTGTTTTGTGCTGTTTGATGTTACTATAAATGGAATTTAAAGATATTTTTATTTTTGTTTGCTTCTCTAAGAATATGACTAATATTTGCCTATTTATTTAGGTTCTGTAACTCTCCTAAATTTACTTACTAGTTCAAGTAGGTTTTATTTCTTTGGTAAGTTTTTTAGGATTTTCTATGTAAAAAAACATATTGATTTTAAGTAAAGACAGTTTTATTTATTTTTCCTATTCTTTCTGTCTTTCATTTCTTTTTCATACATTATTGCACTGAAATAATAAGATGTTACAATGTTGACATTCTTGTTCTATTTTTGATCTTAGGAGAGAAGCAGTCAATATTTTACCATTTAATATGATATTCACTGTGAGATTTTCATATAAGCTTATTATCAGATTGATAAAATTCCCTTCTATTCTTAGTTTGCTGAATTTCTATTTAATCATGAATAGGTAGTAAATTTCCTCAAATGTTTTCTCTGCATCTATTGAGAAATCTTTATCTATTGTCTATCTGTTAGTCTGTTAATATGTTGAATGATATTACTTTCAAAATATGAAACTGACCATACATTGATGTCTCTCTCCCTCTCTGCCTCTTTCCCTTCCCTGCTCTCTAAAACTAATAAATAAAATCTTTAAAAAAAATTAAACTGATCTCACATTCCTAGAATAAACCGCACTTGGTAATGCTGGTTTTATTTTTATATTTTGCTGAATGTTATTTGATAATATTTTGTTAAGGATTTTTGTAGCTATGTTCATGTGGGATATTGTTTTATAATTTTTATTTTTGTAATATCTGGTTTTGATAAACAATTATAGTAACTCATCTAGGTTTTCTGAAATGATTTGTTTGGGATTGATATGGTATCTTCCTTAAATATTTAATTATGTTTCCCTGATTAATTGACCCTCTATTCTGAAATATTTAGGATTTAAGGGGAGTTTTATGCCTATTTTATTTCCCCTCATTGTGACTCACTCTTTTTAAACATGTCCCTCTCAATTGCTAACCTCTCTGGCATTCCTGGACTCTCCTATCCTTCCATACTTTATGCTAATAATATTGTGGTTTTCCACTTGATTTCTGGTCACAATGCCATGTACAGTGGAGTTTGCTTAGGCAGAAGAAAGCTAATCATCAAGTTAACAGTAACAAAACTACATCTTAAGTCCTAATTTAGATTTGTTTTCTGCTATGTTATGATGCTAACAAATTAATAACAACTAACCATCTCTAGGGCTTTTTAAAAAGTAGACCTCACAAGCTAATCCTGAAAACCCTTTTGATTATTCTGGATGTGAGAAGGGTGAATTTTTATTACAGAGAAGGCAAAAGGAATGCTAAACAATGTCAACACATTGAGCAGATACACTAGACCTGTTTTTTTCTTTTCTTATCTAAAAATCTGTATGACATAGATCATCAATTGACCATTAAATTGTCCTCCGATAAAGTGGATATTAAAGTTTTGACATGTAGAGTTGGGGAAGACATCTTAAAGTCATTTTGTTCAGTTCCCCTGCCCACAGATTCAGGAATCCCTTGATAACCTGTCTTATATGGGTATGACTTAACCTACTTCTGCCCCAGAATTTTTAGTAAAAGAACCTATTTTAAGTGTTAAAGGGTTTTTCTATTCAAACCCACATTTCTGTGGATCATCCATTGGTCCAAGTTCTATTTACAGCAGTTGGACAAAATAATCTTGTGAAATCTGCCACATGAAAGCTCTTCAAATATTTGAAGACATCCATTATGTGCCTTCAATTCCATTTTTCCTAGGCTTAATGAAAATATGCTTAAACATTCTTATTTTTTAAAGAATCTTCTTTGCATCAACTTGTCTACTAGAGCTGCTAAGTTTTTTGAAATTTCTGTCTATGAATTGCTCTTAAGTCAAATCTTCCACAACTTTATATAGTTGATTGTTTTGAACTTACATCAAGCTGTCATCTGGAAAATGATAAAAACAAATAGGAATGTATTTAGAAACGTTAAAGGCATTCAGCCATGCCAATACAGTGCCTCTGTCATTATCTGGATCTTCACTTTTTCCCTAAATCTTATGTCTGCTAAGTCCCACAACCTTAATATGATAGAATAGATAAAGACTTCTTGATTCCTCCCTTTTTTAGTGTTCATTCAAGTAGCAATTAATCAATTATTATTATTCCCTTTTATTTTGCATTCTTTCAACCCATTGCTAACATGCTACTATGTTAGAACATGCTACAAATGTTAGAACATTTGAGAACTACCTGTGTTCGAAGTACATTATTAATGGGCTCACAGTCATTTTATAAGAAAGATGTTAATTTGCACATTTTATTGATAAAGAAACCAAGTCATAGAATGGTTAAACCAGTTGGTCAAGGATCTCTAGCACTTTATAGGCAGACTTGTCTTCCTAATTTATAGTTCTCTATTTATAGTGCCACTTTGTGCTAACTTTTTGTTCTGCTTCATTCTTTATCTTTGCAAGATATTTGCTTATATTTTTCCTTTTAAATAAAAGTGCAAGTGAGCTGACTGAGGGCAGGGATTATATAGTATGAACTTTTGTATCTTCTTTAGTACAAAGTAGAGAATTCTGGTTATATAGTAGGGCTCTTAATAAAAGATTGTTGGAATGAAAATAATAACACTATAAAAAATCTCTCTCAGGGCCTGGTTTGCCAGATGGCTAGCTACAACTGTAAGTTTATGGGTTTCTTTTTGTAAGTCACACTGATTGAATAGCATATTATCCAAGATTTGGGTGTATATGTGTGAATAAGTTTGTGTGTGTGTGTGTGTGTGTGTGTGTGTGTGCGCGCGCGCATATGTGTATGAACAGTTTATAAAAACTTTAAAATAAATATTTTAAGGAATCTTGATAAAATGAATTGCACTCAGGGCTCCTTGTTAAATTTAACTGTACAAGTGGGATTAAATAAACATATAAAATAGAGGAAGGACAAATTCACCCTAATGATGATAGTTTTAAATTACTGATCACATAATTATGACAGTGTTTTGAGAAAACTTACACTAAACATGACCCACTTTACCCAGATTGGTTTATAACCTCTGAACTCAGAGCTAAGTAGTCATTTCTATCATGGTGTTTTAAATCACACGTACACACACATACGCATACAAAATTTAAGGCAGAGTTATTTGTTTTATGAAGGCTTTTGGGCAGTTTCAGCAAATTAAGCTTTGACATTTTGTCCAATGTTAAACTGTGTCATGGCACTTTAATAGGAATTGGGAGTTTCTGGCCCCTATTTCACTGTCCAAAAATTTGGAGACTTGGCAGAAAACCTTGGGAAAACTAAATTTTGACTTCTCCCAAATTGGTATTACTCATCCTAATTTTAAATAAACAAAAAAAAAAAAAAAAAAAAAAAAAAAAAAAAAAAAAAAAAAGAAAAAAGAAAGAAAGAAAGAAAGGAAGAATTTAAAGATAAGCTATGGCTACAATAAAAAATGCCCAGTTTTCAAAACAAAATTGTCAAGACTTGGATAGTATGTATGTATGTATTTATATTATGTGAAATGCAGATAAACTTCCACTGTTGCTTAAAACACCTGGCCACAAGAACATCAGTGTTTTTAATTTTTTTATTGTTTTAAAGATTTTATCCATTATTTTTAGAGAGAGGGGAAGGGAGAGGGGCAGAGAGGGGAGAGAAACATCAATGTGTGGTTGCCTTTCACCTGCCTCCAGCTACGGACCTGGCTGGAGACCTGGCTTGCAACCTGGTTATGTGCCCTGGCTGGGAATTGAACCAGCAGCCTTTGGGTTCACAGGCCGATGCCCAATCCACTGATCCGCACCAACCAGGGCGGAACATCAGTGCTTTGATGAGAACAGAGAAAGGCTGTTGGATTGTGTCTGGTCAAAGGACTTTTTCTGCTCCGTTAACATACTATCATGTGGTATGCAATGAAAGTCATGTGTGCTTAAAAGGCATCACCAAGAGACAAATGCCTGTTTCCTGCCCCCTCCTTGTCTTTGTCTTGTTCTGATGGAAACCTGTGGTTGTAATGTTTCCAGAACAAAACCTAATGAAGAACATTTTATTTTGAGTTGAGGAAGTTATTCTGCTGCTGTTGTTTTCTTGAGGCATCTGGGGCAGCTCTCTGGTGATGGGCAGATTTGATGATGTTTTAGTTGTGATGGGGCAGCAGCCTGCTCCCGTATCTTTTCAAATCCCCTGTATTCATGCCCGCAGTCTGCACGAGGATTGCTCACACCCCTTTGGATAATTCCTTAATCTTGTTCTACTTGGCTTCATAGGACTAGGGTTCTATAGATGGCCCAGGGCCTTTTCTCCTATATTTTGTTAACATTTATGCATCATTTGTCTCATTTCCTCTGTGTCCCCACAAAGGGTTGGTTTACTAATCTATAATAAATTAATAATACTATATATAGTATTATATAATACATTGTATATTAACTTTATATATTATATGCAGTTGTATGTATGAAATTATATGTATTATATATAATTTAATACATATAATTTCATTTCTGATTTCACTGAGAATTTTTATGAGT
Source organism: Noctilio leporinus (assembly GCA_004026585.1). NCBI lineage: Eukaryota > Metazoa > Chordata > Mammalia > Chiroptera > Noctilionidae > Noctilio > Noctilio leporinus. Next base: position 349,143 of record PVIW01000322.1, on the reverse strand, counting down.
ATCTTTAATGAGTATGTTTTTAAATTTTTATTGTAAGATGATAACTTGATTACTTATATGATTATCAAAGCATTTGTATTTCCCTTTCATTGAAAACATGAAAGAGTGATTGCTTGAAAGAAATACACATATTTATTCCTCTGAATACACTGTATTAAATAGAATAAAACCAGAATATCAGAGGTTTAAAGGCCTAAGCCATATTTCTTTGAAACTCGATAGAATTATGTTTTGAAATAATTCTTGGGCTAAAAAGAAAATTAGTGTTTATTTGATACAGCCAAAGCATAGTCAGAAGAAAATTAATGGTGTAAAATAAAAGATAATATTACATTAATTGAAGATTCAACAGAAATATCACAAACAACAACAAAAAAGTAAAGTAGAAAAGAAAAAGCAATTACTAGTGATGAATGCTAAAATAAATTAAAATAATATTGACAAGTTAATAAAACATTCTAGCCCTGGCTGGTAGCACAGTGGATAAGGTGCCGGCCTGCGAACCCAAAGGTCGCTGGTTCGATTCCCCAGCCAGGGCACATAACCAGGTTGCAAGCCAGGTCTCCAGCCAGGTCTGTGGCTGGAGGCAGGTGAAAGGCAACCATACATTGATTCTTCTCTCTCTCCCTCCCCTCTCTCTGGAAATAATAAATAAAATCTTTAAAAAAAAAAAAAACAAAAAACATTCTAACAAATGCAGTTTAGACAGATTTATAGTTTATCTATTCTGGAGGGAAAAGAGAAGTCAGAAACACACCAATTTAATACCGATAATGAAGATACAACCAGAAAAGATGTGTTTTAAGTTGAGAAATCACACAACTGCTAATAAATTTGAAAATTAAAATGAAAAAAAATACAACTTTATGGGAAAATATCTAGGCTAAAACCAAGTAGAGAAGGTTAAGTTGATCTATAAACAAGAAAAAAATTTAAAAATTGTGTAGGGTTAGTTTCAAAAAAGGGTACTATGTCATAAGTATATACATATGTCATAATTTAGAAAGTTGTATACTTTATGTGCAGTTTATTGTATGCCAATTACATCTCAATAAAGTTGCAGAAAACTACTTATAAGCCATCATGAATAGGTCATTCTCATGCTTCTTAGACAATTACAAAACAATGAAATTATGGAAAGGTTTCTAACTTATTTAAAGAAGCTAGAATAATCCTGACACCAAAACCTTTAAAGAAAAGTGTTAGTCAACTTTGGTTACTACTATGGATTTAAAAATTATCTAAAACCAGGCAACATTATTTAAAAACAGACATGTGGAAACAACAAAGATAAGTGAGCTGGGGAAGAGGGTCCCTGGAACCTTTAGATTCTGGGAAATATCTGATTGGCAGATGTTAAAGGGATTCCACAGCAATCCAGCACAGCAATGAGCTTCCCAGATTCAGTGCAAGACTTGCACAAGCAGAACCAAGATGGATAGGACCTTGGAATCCTTGAGATTCATCATGGCCCAAGACTTGACTTTCATCTCCACAGCCTTGAATGTTGTGTCATCCTACAGAAATTTGGGAAAACAAGCAGCAGAGAAGAATGAACTTTCCAAGTGGTGAGGTGGTGGTCTACAAGTCAATGCCATTTTGCAGATCTCCCTTTGTGAGTTATGTGACCCTCTGAGGGGACACTGTTTTCAGCAACTTGCAGTACTGCTTCTGTAGAGCCGAAACCTGATAGAACGCAACTGCAATGGTTCTGATCAACACCCTCTGGCTGAGCTGCCCTTTCATAGGACCACCAAAGAATTCATTGCTGGAGGTGCTCACCAAGCAGCAGTTTGCACCAGTGACCATCTAGATGCGCTTGTGTCCCCAGTGCCAGCCTCAGACCCCATCACTCCAAACATGTAGAAGATCTGTTTGGGATTTCGGGAACTGATGATTATTTTTCAACCATTGCATTGGAAGAGAAGCCTTAAAGCCTTTGTGCAATTGTTCCCAACAGGAAGCCACTCCTATATTTCCAATATTCCCCAGGTGAAAAAGTGAGCAGCCACGTGGCCCTAGACTGGGTCAAGATGAGCAAGAGTCACCAAGAATCCTCTCCCAAGAGCAATGAATGCCCTTGGAGGAATTAGAGGAAGGCTGGGAAGGAGGATAACTAGGGTTTTACAGAGACAAGAAAGAAATCAGAGCTTAGTCTTGACTCATCTCTCTAGAGGCCTTGACACTTCCTAACCCACCAAGGGTCATTGAGCTCCATGGCCCAGCGTGGCTATCACTAGCAAGGTCAGGCCTCAGCTCCTCTCAAGAATGGCAGATTATAATGTTCATTTCAGGTAAACTTTTGGAATTTACCCATTTTGGAAATTCATCCTGAAATTCATGCCTTCCTCAGGCATCCCAAAGTTCCTTCTAAACTTCTCTCCCAAACATTTCAGGTCATTTTCTCCATTCACAGCATCGTTTCAAACACCTTTCTTTTTATCAGTCTATACTTTGGAGTGAAATGAATGTAGTGTCATGAATAAATCACTCCCTGACAACATTAATCCATGGTGGCTTATTGGCTTGTCCTAGATGACTTCTTATGCCTATTTTGTTTTCAGCCATCTTAAAATATCCATGTGCTCTCTGTTTCCAGGACTGTGGGCATCCATGTGAAAAGCAGGACATAAAATGAAGATTTTTCAGTGCAAGATGCAGTACGGGCTGTTTCCAGCTTTTTTGGCAGCTGCTTATTTTTGTACCATTGTCCAAGGTCAAGGTAATGGAAAACTTTAAAATATGTCATGAGGGTCTGAGACTCCAGTCATCTTGGTTTGGATTATCTCTCTCTTTTTTAAGTTTTACCCTAATAGTGCTTCACTGGTTCAACTGTGTTTATAGGCAGGGTTATATGTTGGATTTTTTACTCAGTATTACCAACTGTTGACATTGTAGAAATGTGCTACAACTTTGATGAGGTTTATGACCTCACCGGTGACTGAGTATAATCATTTTGTGGCAATTAGATAAACAAGTTGTTTCTTTCCAGAAGCAATTCTATTAATAAGGAACTGTAATGGGTATGTGGAATCATGCTTTGTTTCATAGAGCGTCTACAAGGTATCCCTATGGCTTCATACCTGGTCCTGAATTTTGTTCCTTAAAAAAAAAGCAATTAAGTACTCAGTTTCAAAGTTTACTAAGGGTCTGACAGAGGCTGCTGACATGCCATTTTAAGCATTTCTAGTTTTGTGTTAATTGAATTTAGTTTTGAAATATACCATCTGACAATAATGAACAAAACTAACAACAAGCAAAAGAGAACCAAATATATGAATACAGTGAATAGGCCTTCAGTGGTCAGGGGGAAGGGGGCTTGGGGGGAGGGGGGAGGCAGAGGCAGGGAAGGGGAGCAGCTTAGACAAGAACCTAGTATAAAGGAACCATGGACATGGACAACAGGTGGGATTGACTTTGAGGGGGATGGGTGGGTGGGGAAGGGGATGGAGGGGAGCAAAAAGGGGATGGATGTAATACAACAACAATAAAATTTTAAAAAAGAAATATATTATTTGAGTTATTGGGATCTGCATTTTAATTTTTGATTTCCACTCACTTTTATAAAGTATGTCAGGAGCTGACAAACTACTACCTGTGAGCCAAATCTGGCCCACTGTTTGCTTTTGTAATAATGTTTTATTGGAACTCAGCCAAGCTCATTTATTTGTATATATTATGTGGCCATTTACAGAAAAAGTGTTCAAAGCTCCAAAGTTGAGTGCATAATATATAAGTATTCAAAGTGACATTAATAGACAAACATGGTAGTCCTGTAGAAACAGAAATGTTGGTGCTGAAGTAGTCATTCATCAGCTGAGCAAGGAAGCCTAAATGTGATCAAGTTGTTTTGGGAGTGTTTATGTCTTATATTTGAAATTTAAAGTTGTAAAATAAGTCCAACACAAGAGCCACACCCTGGTTTCTTAGCATGAAGTGCCCTTGTTTGGAAAGGAATGGAACTTGACTCTGCTGGCTCAATAATGTTGAAACCCTTGGAGTTAAGGCCTGTATTTCCAATATCTCACTCCACACAACAGGATCAGTTGGGTAGAGAAATTCTGCTTACCTTACTTACATGGCTGAAAGAATGCTTCGATATCTTTGGGTTGTAATTGCTTGTTTTCTGGGTGGCAGTTCTCTATTTAATGCCTGTCACCAGTACAGAACAGTGCCTCCTTGTAAAGATGTTTGCTGAAGAGATTAATAAGAGAATAAAGGATGAAGCAAGTATTTGAAGCTGAAGATAATGAGTTTAGTCTTAGAATATATGTAGAGTTTGAGGTAATGATAGGATGTCCAGGAGGAAATGTCTGGAGATTAGGATAAAGAATTCAGGGAAGGAGATTATATCTGAATTGCATTGTACTTGGGGATTAAGTTTACAGGGACTGCTGATGTTTTAAAGGTGGGATTAGGAAGGAATGGCCCAATAAAGAGATGTGATGATGAAATCTGGCAAACAAGCCGTGGCAGGTTGCTCAGTGGATAAGGCGCCAGCCTGCGAACCCGAAGGTTGCTGGTTCGACTCCCCAGCCAGGGCACATAACCAGGTTGCAAGCCAGGTCTCCAGCCAGATCCGTAGCTGGAGGCAGGTGAGAGGCAACCCTGCATTGATGTCTCTCTGCTTCTCTGCTTCTCTCCCTTCCTCTCTCTCTAACAGGCATACAGGAAGTGTACTCCATTCTTAAATTGTTAATAAACAGATTATCTTTGTCATTGAGTGTCTCTGGGTGATGCTTCATGAAGTTCTTTCCCTTTCAGAGGTGAAACCACATCAGCTCAAATAACTATTTGTACCTGGTGCCTAGCATCTTTTTAAGACAAAGTTGTTTAATGAACTGGAACACAGAAAAAGTAATATTGTATTGGCTATAGGTGGAAAATGTGTTTGGCATGACAGAATGATGGCTCTAATACGTTCTCAGAATTTCACAGTGAGTCTGTACTCAATTCTAGCAATATTTGTTTTGGGTGGTTACAAGAAGGAACCGCTGAAGGCAAAGTAACTGTCATTTAAAAACCTCAAAGCATTAAAATTGGAGACTTTGCATGGGGCTAGATTTAACTTTATAAAGATCTCTATGTGAACATATTTACACATATTATTAGCTATTATTAGTAGTCAAACATGTTTGGAAGTTGAGAATGTTTTTCTTCCTTCTGTTTTCAGCATCTTTATAATAGATCATGAAATTATGACATATTAAGTTCTCAGCCAGATCAAAAGGACCCTGTAGCATACCCGATAGTGAATTTATCTCAAATTTTAATTTCTTCTATTAGTAGAACATTTGGGCAATGCAAGTAATTGAAAAATGATTGAGATTTAAAAAAAAAAAAACAACTAAGGGTTTTGTTGTCGTTTGAGGGTTTTTTTTTTTTTTTTGGATCACTTGGAAAAATTAGCCAAATACTTCTCTGCTGTTTAAAGGTCTTTTACTTAATAAATAGAATAGGTTGTTCCACTGACATAGCGCCCTAAACTATGTTTTGAAAGTGGAAACACTCTCACTGAGTGCTCCATCTCTATCAGTCAGAAATTTTTGGTGCCAAATAAAAGAAACTTTCTCAGGTCAGTTTAAGAAAAGAAAAAAAAATAAGTATTTACTGTAAGTAATGAAGTAGCTCATAAAATTAAAGTAAACATTAAATAATCAAGCTTTGAAAAGGATAGGACTCTGGGAAATCCTGGATACAGATTCTTGAAGTAGTGACCTCTTTTTTTAGAGCATGTTTTGGAATATAATGACTGGACCTATTTTCCATCCTTCTGTCTTTGGACAGGTTTTTGGGAGAGTCAGGCTTGCCTCCTGTTCCTGAGCCAGGGGAGGATGGCTGACTGATGGTGTGGCCAAGGCCCCATGCTGTGGGGAGGGAGGGTTGTTCTTTGGCAGAAAACCAGGGAGTGGGGAACAGAGAATCTCCATTTCAGTGTTCCTGGGTAAAAAGGGGGATCTCAAGAAATTAATGAGAATATTTCATGAGAGACAAACCTTTGCGTAGGTTGTTATTTGTCAAAACAGCAAGATTTCAGTTGCATTCAAGTTAAATAAAGGAAGAAAGAAAGAAGGAAGGAGAAAGGACTGTAGGGAGGAAAGAGGAAATGAAGGAAGGGAGAAAGGGAGGGAGGGAAGGAAGGAAAGAAAATTAGCCCTTTCATAAAGAATCATATTATGAAGTAAAATTTCCCAAGTATCTGATAATAGTGAATCTTCACTGGGACCACACAAACACCTTTTTTTTTCTGCCCATGAAAAATGATTTGTTTGAGAATGATTGTAGTGAAAGTTTTGGGGTTTAAGGAAATCTTCCCTCAAAAAAATGCAACATGATGAAACATAAACACACCCATATTTTCAGTAACAAGACTAATCCTGCACTGGAGGGTAAATATCAAATGGACCATTTTTGGTCTTCCTCTGCAATCCCCCTTTGGGACAAAGTGCATGAATTTACAATGTTATATTTGGCCCAAACCCACATAGGAAGCCTGACTTCACCATGCAAAGAATGAGTTTGTTAGCTTGCACTTGGTTCTTGGTGTGGGCCAGACATCAAGCTTTTCACTTGATTTTTATCTTTAAAAAAAAAAAAAAAATTTAAAAAGAGGAATAAATGGAGAGAAACATCAATGTATGGTTGCCTTTCACCTGCCTCCAGCTACAAACCTGGCTGGAGACCTGGCTTGCAACCAGGGTTATGTACCCTGACTGGGAATCGAACCAGCGACCTTTGGGGTTCACAGGCTGGAGCCAATCCACTGAGCCACCAGCCAGGGCTTAATTTTTGTCTTTTTAAAAAGCTTAGTGGGGGTGGTGGTGGATGGAGGTAGAAGAGGGCAGAAGGGGGGATAAATGGTAACAGAAAAATACAATAAAAATAAACTATTTTAACAAAGCTTAAGATTATAACTGACACAAATTAACTTTGGACTCAAGTTCATGCAGGCATTTACAATTATTCCTGGAAGTGAAGTATGTATAGAAGCTTTGTGCTCTCAAAAAGAAAAATCATGAATTTGGTATTAACTACACACAAGGTTTTGTTCCACAAGATAAGACCAGTTATTTCTCCAGTATGCTTACGGCATTTCTGTAGGTCTTGCTGCCTCAGCTTTGGCATTAGCCCCAAGACCTTCCATACAGGGAAAAAGGAACTAACTGAAGTTCAGGGCTGTGACCTCATGCCTCTTTCTTTGTTAACTAGCATTTTTTCTCTTTAGTGTTTTTCCCCAAAGGGCAAAAACCTAAAGGAAATGTGAGCTTTGTGTCTAAGATTTTCTTTCAGTGATTGTGAGAGCATTTATGCGTATATATGCCATGGATGTTGGCTGTTGAAAAAGCTGTCATGGGACTGTAGTCCATATGAATCATCTGTACATTGTTTAAGGCATGGACTGTTGATGGAGTTGAGTATTGATGAAGCATTTTCCTCACAATCCACTCCCTTGCATAGTTCAGCAGAAGCCAGTGTCACTCTGGGTCCTGGAGGAACTATCCCTGGTATCTGAGCATAGTCTGTGGTCTCAGGGTGGGGTCCCTACCTTCCCCTGCAAGATCGGTGTAGCAATCTGCTATAGACTGCAGCCTGTCAACTCAGACCAAATGTAAAGAACGTAGCCTGGGTGGGAAGTGCTAGAAAGATTTCCAATCCTTAACCTAGGAATCCTGAGCATTATTCACTTCTTTGCGTTCCTTGAGATGTGAGTGCACCTGGGGTGCTGACAGCATGGGTTGATCACCCCCCCTTCCCCCCGGCCAACTGCCTGGACTGAAGCCCCCATTCTTTTTGTGCTTTTCTGCTCGATGGTTCCTGGGCACGCCAGCTTTCTTTCACCAGCTCATTTGGGCAAAACTTTGCAAGAAGCTTGGCCAGTGATGTCTCTCAGCCCGCTGGCAAGATTGGGCTCAGAAACTGGAATATATTGTTTAAAATGTTAAACATTCTAATTTTAAATTTTCTCCCATAAGTAATAAGAAGCTACCTATGAATAGATTTTCTCCCCACATTTCAGACTAAGCAAAATAGTAATCATTTCTCGGTTCACCTACATGCTTGGGTTGGCCAGCTTTCTCTTCTCTTTCTGAGTCATTGTTCTTATGATGAATCCATTTTGCCATAATCCAGACAAATGTGAACTCATCCAGTCGTGTCAAATTGCGAATGGGAAGCTAATGTTTTTATTGTAGATGGCCAGCATTCTCTACTGAGAGCTCATAAAGGGCAATGAGAAAGAGAATGCTTAAGACCGTGTCCTTCAGAGCTTACTGACTTAGAGAGCAGCAATGTGTAGGGAAGTAGATTACTCATTCTTCCAGCTCAGTGAAGCCTGCCTTCTTAACAGGGACTTCCTCCCAAAGAAACAGAGCATTTCGTTTGGGGTCAGAGTTTGTTGTTCACCAGTGTGTGAACTTTGGCAAGTCTCTTAGCTTCTTCTTGGTTTCCTTATATAGACAATGTATTTTTGTGAGGGTTAAATGAATTTTTGAGATCACCCATCAGATGATGCGAGGAGAAAGGAGAGCCAACATTTATTGACCACTTTTGATAATGTGTTAGTCACCATCCTGTTGAATGTCATCTATCATGGGCACAGTCACTTGCTTGAGGTTATTTATCTAATAAGAGACAAAACTGGGAATCAAACCAATGTCCAAAGTACATATCTATTAAGAAAAATGTTTGCTTTTCCCCCCCTCATACTATACCCTAAAGCGAGACAGAAAGTCTGGGCATAATAGTGGGTAATATGTGCTCAATTTTTCAGTTAAGTGGTACTTTTCTGTAACACCAGTGTGCAGTTCCAAAAATATGTTTTGAAGTTTGAATGACTTACACAAAGACTAATGTAAATCTATCCATTTTGTGAGCTATCAGAAAAGATTAAATATAGTGTGCTGGTTCATGACCATGTGTTGTGTAACATTCTGAAACATATAAATCATCTATGCTGGAAAGCTAAATCAAAGTTTTTACAACATAATTATCTTCTATTTGGTTCTTTACAATCTTTTTCTCAAATGTTTTTAAACGAAGATCTTATGACTGTAATATGTCCATAATAACCTTCTCAAATGATCTTATTATAACCAATATTGGATTACTAAAGTGAAAAACCTAAAGGCATAAAACAAGTCCCATTAGAGTTCATTATAAAAGCACACATGTTCCAAGAAGAAAAATTTATCCCTATAACACACTGAAAGCATTTTACAGGATTAGCTTCAGTTTTTAAACTAGATTAGTGTATTAAATTTTAACCCTAAATTATAGCTCTTTGTCATAAGGTCAGTACTGTTTGACAAATGCTTATCTCTTGAGTAAGAGACAAATGCTCTTGTATTTGTGTTATTTTGCAAACTGATTAATTCATTAAATGTTGTTGAATGAACACATTTTGAAGCTGAAGAAGTCTTGTGTATTTTGATTACGTTATACTGACTTTTCAATTTAACAAATGGTAGCTAAACGTTTCAACATTAAATATTTTTTTTCTTTCCAGTGGCTCCACCCACACGGTTAAGATATAATGTATTATCTCATGATAGTATACAGATTTCGTGGAAGGCTCCAAGAGGGAAATTTGGTGGATATAAACTCCTGGTGTCCCCAGCTTCAGGTAAAAACCATCAACTGTATTTTCTAGAGTATAGCAACATTAACAAGGGTTAACTAAAAATATGTAGTGCTGGATGACCCATGGACAGGGACAACATGTTGGCCTGACTGTGGGAGGGGTAAAGGGAGGGAGGGGAAGGGGAGAGGAGTGGGGGGTGGGAATAGGATGAATGTAATACAACAACAATAAAATAAAATAAATTAAAAAATGTCTAGTGTTAAATGTTACTTTAAGATCATCTAGAGGTATTTTAAAAAATTAATTTAATATTTGAACTTGAAACCTTACCTTCTAATCCAGGAAATGATGTTCCCTGAGTCAACAAATTGACCACTGGACTCACCATAGTTCTTCTTCTCAGGAGAAATTTCCATGCTAGCAAAAATTCTTATTTCTGGCTCTGGATGGTGTAGGTCAGTGGGTTGATGTGTCATCGCATGAAACTGAAAGGTTGCAGGTTTGATGGCTGGTCAGGGCACAGGCCTGGGTTGTGGATTTGATCCTGGTCCAGGTGCGTACAGGTGGCAACCAATTGATGTTTCTCTTTCTTTCTCAACCTTCCCCCTTCTCTCAAACTGATACATGTATTCTCGGGTAAAGATCTAAAAAATTCTCACTTCCATTTCAACATAGGGTGAACACTTTTGGTCTAATGACACATAGAAATATTATATATCTGAATGATCAACAGCTGTGACTGGCTGAGTATATCATCATTAATTAACTTGGTAGAATATTATTCAGCAATTGTACATTAAGATTATACAAGCTAAATAGACATTGTAAAGTAAGTGGTACATTAAAGCAGGAAAAGCAAAGTTAAACATTTGTTGATCATGATAATAAAGTAGTTATGTAAAAAAAAGATGCTCTTTGGTATATTGGTCAGGCCTCATTTCTTCTAGATTGTCACATAATAAATAATAGTAGCATATTTACATAATACATGTATATTTCTATAAATTTAATAATTTTTTCCTCTTTATTGGTAATAAACATATTTATATGGAAGTGGATTCTTCAGTTGAAGACCTGTTCCCAACTAATTTATTTAGAGATTTTATTTATTATTAATTTTAGAGAGAGGGGAAGGGAGGGAGGCAGGCAGGGACAGAACATCAATGTATGGTTGCCTTTCACCTGCCTCCAGCAACGGACCCAGCTGGAGACTGGGCTTGCAGTTTCGTTATGTGCCCTGACTGGGAATTGAACCAGTGACCTTTGGGTTCATAGCCAGGGCATGTTCCCAACTAATTTAATTAGGCAGATGGATGCTCTGTTGTTTCCAAGTGTGCGTCTCTTATCTGAGAGCAGATTTTAAAATCTCAAACAAACTAAGCAGATAGGACACCTGGCTTCTTGCTTTGTCACTAGAAAGGAGCCTTCTTTTATTAACAGATGTTATTCAGGGGCTCCTTGGAATGACTCTGACTTGGTGCTACTAGATGACGGCTTTCCCTGTGTCTCCCTCTGGAAGTGACTTGCTTGTAGAAAGCATTATTTTATTCTCAAACTCTGGTTCAGAGTTTCCATTTTGGAATATGGCCCAATTTTTAAACAACTCTGACTTCTAAATATGGGTTGTCTTCTAAAATAAGCCATTCTGGGAAATTTTGATTGAAGAGATTCTTGAACATTATTATGACTCTAAAGGCCAAAATATAAATTACTACTCTGTGGTACCTCTGAGAATTTCCCATGGCCAACCTTGAAAGGTAAATTTTTCCTCCAAGTCATCAGTGTGTTTTACTTTTTGTTCTTAATTGTTGATAATGCCAAATGACAAAATACCCCAAGCAGGTGCCCTTGAGGAATCTGAGGATCTTAGAAGTGACTTTGGTGGCCTCTGAATCAAACCTCAGCCTGACCCTTCAGTCCCCTGTGCTGCAGTACACCCCAAAAGACCTCCAACTCTTGCTCATATGCCCCCAGTGACAAAATAAAAACTGAGGATGATGGCAAATTATTTCTTCCTGAATACTGGGTCTGTCTGCCCCAGTGTCCTGGTGTCTTTCCTGCAGATGCCCAGTTAAGAAAGATAATCTGGACATTCTGGTATCGACTTAATCAAATAAAGTAAATAGAGTAAATAAAGTAGTAAGTATATTTAGTTGTAAAATGTTGGTAGATGTTTTAGCACTACACAACATGTTCCAATGATTGTTTATACCAGTTTTTCCTAAAGCGTGTTACATGATGTTCTGCAGGTTGCTCATTAGACAACCAAATAGTTGAATGGTCAAATGAATTTGAGAAGTACTATTTTAAACAGAGTTTAAAGATTATTATTTCTTTTTTAATTGCACGCTGTCTCTCTCAGAGAGAGATTCAAATACACAGTTCTCTAGGAAATTTTTTTTTGTCATCGACTTTTAATTGACAGAAGTTTGTGAAACCAGATTTAACATCTTGGACACAAATGCACTTAAGGAAATGGGATTTGGCGAGAAAGGCTCACTTCTGCCTTCTTGTAGCAGAGGGCATGCATGCTAGTAGCATCAACTAGCAAACTTCATGTCATTAGGTTCTATTAGAATGTGAGTAAACTATAAACTGTTTTGTAATCTGTGTTATATTTTATTAAGCCAGCAAATTTCAGACTCTTTTTTCCTATTACTTCTAGAGGGGCAGATACTTTATATTAGTTTCCATTTTCTCAGAGAAGAAAGGAATAGTTGAAACTTTGAGTAAAAGATTGAGTGTTTAATTAATAACATTTTTAGGAAAGCCGGAGATGTCAGTCTAATTTAGTGGAGAGATAATGGAGGTTTGAAATCTTTCCATGAACCAAGCTAACGTTTAAGTGGCCAGGTAATGAGTGGTTCCTTCCGTACCCGGGGGCAGTGATGCTCAGATTTAAGATAGTCAAGTTGTTAATGCTGCAAGGATGCTTTGATTCATTTTAGAAATGTGATAAGGAAAAATTACAGTGTGGATAGTTGCCTTCAATCTGCCCATATCGTTCCCTGCACTTTTTTTTTTTTTTTTTTTAAGATTTTATTTATTATTTCCAGAGAGAGGGGGAAGGGAGAGAGACAGAGAGGGAGAGAGACATCAAAGTATGGTTGCCTTTCACCTGCCTCCAGCTACAGACCTGGCTGGAGACTTGGCTTGCACCCTGGTTATGTTGTCCTGGCTGGGTATCTAACCAGCAACCTTTGGGTTTGCAGGCTGGCATCTTATCCACTGAGCGTTCCTTGCACTTTTAAGTGAAGCGAAGTTTTTTTCTTGAAGGGTCTATCTGATGCTGACAGCTTCCTGTCTTCCACTGTTGTACTATGCTTTTCCCTAGTGTAAAAAAAGCAATAGGGTGTTATGATAAAAGACTTTTGTAAATGTGTTTTTATCTAATTTGACATATGTGTTTAAGTTGTTTAATGCAGTGAGTACAACTGAAAATGAAAAGTATATTAAAATTAAGTGCTATTCACATAGGTACCATGATACATATTTTCAATTGTCTTCTTTTAAAATCTTGATTGCTGGTTTAGTGAAACCTCTTAATGTACAAAGTTAATCTACGTTTTAGAAATGATTTATCTTTCTGTTTTGTCATAGGTGGAAAAACCAATCAGCTGAATCTCCAGAACACTGCAACTAAAGCAATTATTCAAGGTCTTATGCCGGACCAGAATTATACAGTTCAAATTATAGCATACAATAAAGACAAAGAAAGCAAGCCAGCCCAAGGCCAGTTCAGAAGTATGTATTTACAGATCTTACAGTACCACAACGGGACCTGTCCCAGCTCTGAGCTTGGGTCAGTGGTAAATACTGTAACAGGTTAAAATTCCAACTTGTTTAGATTTGGAGCCAACTTAAAAGACATTTAGTACAATCTCCCATGAGGTCCTTCTATCACTAATACTTTTCTGCTTTATGCTTCACCCATTTATTTCACTGTCCTTTAAGTTTTAGTGTTCAAATACTATCTATGACATCGAATGCTGGACCTTACCCAGACATCTTATTTACCAGGCACAAAATAAGTGCTCAATAAATACTTAACAAACGACTAAATGGATAGTGCCTATACCATTTTTATAGTATCCCCAGTGAGTGCCAATCCAGTCTGAACAAAACCAACCTATCCAACACGGGATTTAACGTTCCAATAACGAATCCGTTGACATTTCTTATTGGCTATGTCCCATGACAAACAGATTTGTGAACAAATGCAACATGGTAAGTATTAGAGAGATTCATTAGGACTTTGTGAGGTGAGCTTCTGTCTCTGCCCCAATAATTGGCTGGGAAGAGAGTAGATAGGGAATGGTTTAATATTTGAATAGTAAGTTGAGAAGGGGCGGGCAAGCAGAGATAATCTAATCAGGGCAGAAAGCTCTCAGGCAGCCCAATGTGTGTCTGCAGTATTTCATTAGAAAGCATGTTTTTATATTGAGTTTAAAACTTGTTCACACAGTCCCTCATTCTCCTGTCTTTCAGGAGATATTCATTCATTTTTTTTTAATGAAAAATATATACAGGAGGTTTGTCCAGAAGGCATCCAGCCATGTAATATGAAAAATAGAGACATTTATTGAAAAAGATACAAACTATAAGAAACATTATACACAGGACAAAGATGCCTCAGTCCTGTTCAAAGTAGGCACCTTGGGACCTCTTGCAATTCTCCCAGTCGCCATCAGCTGCCCTGTTGTACTTTCCTGAATCTCATTGAAGTTATAAAATTTCTTCCTTTTCAAAGCTGATTTTAGTTTCAGGGAAAGCCAGAAGTTGCAGGGCAACAAATCTGGCCTGTAGTGCAGTGCTGAGTCACCTCAGTGATTTGATGTTTCCCCAGAAATCCTTGCGCAAGATGTGATGCAGGAGTGGGCATGTTGTCATAGTGAAGCTGCAAATCACCAGTTGCCCATACCTGCGACCTTCTGAATTATCCAAATAGTTTTCACAGAGGAATGTTCAAGCTTAATGCAAAGTTTGACGCAGATCCAATGCTCTACTTACTCAGTCATTTTGAATGCAATGGCCACACAGTACATGTGCTCACTCAATAATGTCTACTGTCCCCAATGACTAGTACAGTGAAGTTATCATTGTTCATGCATGTGCATTCCAGTCTGCTCTCCTTGGCTGCCAGGTTACATTGATATTGCGTAAACCATTCTTGTTATATTAACAATAATTGGACTTTTTCTGGACAGATCTCATGTTACTTGTCTACCTACTAAGTATCATGCCTGATTCTAGGCTCTAGGACAAATCCCTAACCTTATTGATCTTATATAGTAGTGACCAGAGACTATATCCAATTTCTTCTTGGAAATGACCTTTCAAATATGGAGGACACAGGTTTTTGTGTCATAAATGCAGGCAGACAAAAGAGGCCTGTCCTGTGTTATTTCACTAAGGGTGACTCTTCAAAAAAACAAAAACCAAAAACCCCAACTTATTATTAAGGAACTGTTAAACATAGAAACTCAATAGCATAGTACAATGAGCCCCGAAGTATCCTTCACTCACTTCAACAATTAGCCTTTCATGGCCAGTCTTGTTTCATCTGTTATTCCACACCGGTATTATTTTGAAGTTCATTAATCTTAGCCATTTCATGTAGGATTAATTCTGCAAAGTGAGGAGACTGTGAGTTCTAGAACTGTGTGAAGCAATGTTCTATCTGGATTTTCTCTCTCTCCCTCTTCTTCCTCTCTTTCCATTCTAAGCAATGTTTTATGAGACATATTTTATGATTTTTTTAAATGAAAAAATCCCACATCTTTGTTAACCTGCTGCCTTTTGAAGCTCTGAACATAGATGTTCAGTAAATCTGCCTCTCAGCAGTATATACAAATGTTTTAAATGTTACATTCTTTTGAAATTTGCACTGTTTGGAAACCCAGGAAAAGGTTTTTAATGTTATTTTCAGTATAAAACAGCCTCCTGTCTCATTTTATTGGCTTGGGGCTTCAGTTTCTGATCTCTGACATTCTCCATGAATAAGCAAAGTAACTTTTCTTAAAGTTTGTGAGAAGCAGTAAAAAGGACAAAGAGAAATGATCACTTTACAATAGTCTGAAGGTATTGTGAGTGCTGATTTCACATGTTCCTCTGACTGGGCAGCCAGTCAAAGGTTTCCTGATAACTACTCACTCTCCACACTTAAAAGAACACACTTTGTTTTCAGCTTGCTTAGCTCCGTCAAAATAATCTTAGTAAAACAGTGCAACTGGTTAGTTGGATGAATTATATGTAAGCTTATATTTTTCAGCTATGTTATTTTCATTGGCAGGGGAGAGAGATTTGTTCTTCTCAAATAACAGTTTGTAAGAATAAAATATTGAAATAACTTCGTTTGGATGGCTTCCTTTTCCATTTTGCATATTTTGCTCCCTGAGAGTGGGGCCCCAGCTGCCTGGTTTCCTCTCCCTGGAAAACTTACTTGGTTGGATCCAGGAAAATGATCATCTAGACAAGTACTCTGAATAGAGAGGCTTGCTTAGCATGGAATTGAATTCTTCAGAAGTCTGTGTTGTGATACAGGGAGGCCTGAGAAATAGTCTTTGGATTTTGAAGATAGAAAGGTATGTCTGAACTGCTGGAGGCTGTGGTTCCAAATTTGGTGTGTGTATTTGGCCAAGCAACGCAACTGCATGGAGCCTTGGAGCCTTCATCTGCAAATAGGGTGATGACATGGACCTGTGATTGTGAGGGTTAGCTCGTTTCAGCCACTTTGCTTGCGACAGTCTGTTTTCTACTCACTGAGAAAGACAGCAAGCAGTATCTTGTGACGTACGTGTTCCATCTTATATGTGACCTCAGGGCCCGGTTCAAGGTGATTATTACTCTTTTCTTGTTCATTTGTTGACCGGTCAATGGCCCTGCTCTGGCAAACTTTCTTTTCAGTCACCATGTTCCTCTTTGGAATGACATTTTGCTTATCTCTGCCTGCAAAATCTGGCTTGTCTTTCAAAGCCTGGCTCAAATGTCATTTTCCCAGTGAAGTGTCCTGAGCCTGTGGAATTATTCCTTCTAAGATCTATTTCTACTTTTAGCACTGCTCAGAACAATTTTCCTCATGTTAAAGTTGCAGACATTTTTTTTTTTTACACGGGATGCATGCAGTGGGAGGCCATGGCCTAGTCTTAGTGTATGGGTGGGATTGAAGATGTAGATTTGGAAATCATCCGTGGGAGGGTGAGAATTAAACTTGTGAGATGGTAAATTGTAGGTGGGGCATGCAGAGATACAAGGCAAATTTTGTATATGATCATGTTTTAGGAATGGAAACAGAAAAAGGACCCAAAGAATGAGAATGTTAAGGAAGGGGCAGAGGAACATGAGAGAACCCAGGATGATGCTGTTGTAGGACTTGATGAAAGAAGAATTGAAAGAAGGGTGTATTTCATAGGATCCATCAGTTCCACATCTGGGTATCTAACTGAAACCCCCCCACTAATTCTAAAACATATATGCACCCCTGTCTTCAGTTTAGCATTATTTATAATAACCAAGATGTGGAAGCAACTGAAGTGTCCATAGATAAAAAACACACACAAACCTTCCCCTTTGCTAATCACCATACTGTTGTCTATGAGGTTTTTTTTTTTGCTTAATCTCTTCACGTTTTTCAGCCAGCTTCCCACCTCTTCCCCTTTGACTGCTGACTTTTCTCTCTATATATGAGTCTGTTTCTGTTCATTAGAGTCCATATGTAAGTGAAATCATATGGCATTTGTCTTTGACTGGCTCTTTTTCACTTAGCAAAATACTCTCCATATCTATCTATGCTATTGTAAAAGGTAAAACTTTCTTTGTTAATAGCCAAGTGGTATTCCATTGTGTAAATGTATCATCACTTTTTTATCCACTGGTCTGCTCATGGGCACTTGGGCTGCTTCCAAATCTTGGCTATTGTAACTATTGCTACACTGAACATAGGGGTGCATTAATTTTTTGGATCAATGTTTCAGATTTCTTCAGATATATTCCCAGAAGTGGAATCCCTGGGCCATAAGGCAGTTCTATTTGATTTCTTGAAGTAACTCCATACTGATTGCCACAATGGCTGCATGAATCTGTATACCCACCAAGAGTGCACTAGGGTTCCCCTTTCTCCACATCCTTGCCCAAACTTGTTTTATTGATGATGGCCATCCTGAAAGGTGTGAGGTGATAGCTAATTGTGGTTTTAATTTGCATCTCTGATGATTAATGATGCTAAGCATTTTCATATGTTTTTTGGCCATCTGTATATCCTCTTTGGAGAAGTGTTTTTTTAGGTCCTTTGCCCATTTTTAAATGGATTGTTTGTTTTTTGGTGTTGTTCTATAAGTTCTTTATAAATTTTGAATAACAGATGTTCTCCCATTCAATTGGTTGTCTTTTCATTTTGTTGAGGGTTTCCTTTGCTGTGCAGAATCTTTTTAGTTTGAGGTAGTCTAACAAACGTAAACTAACTTGTTTATGTTTTCTTTTATTTCCCTTGCCCAAGGGGATACATCAAAAAAAATATTGCTACATGGCATGTCTAATAGTTTGCTGCCTATGTTTTCTTCTGGGATTGTTATGGTTTTGAGTCTATCATTTAAGCCTTTAACCCATTTTGAGTTATTCTTGTGTACGGTTTAAGAAGGGGATCTTATTTCATTTTTCTGCATGTATCTGTCCAATGTTTCCAACATTTATTGAATACACTGTCTTTACACCATTGTATGTTCTTGCCTCCTTTGTCAAATATTAATAGACCATAAAGGAATGGGTTTATTTCTGGGCTCTCTATTCTACTCTATTGATCTATATATCTGTTTTTATGTCAGTACCATGCTATTTTGATTACTACAGCCTTGTAGTATAGCTTGATATCAGATAGCATGATTGCTCCAACTTTGTTCTTCTTTCTCCAGATTGCCTTGCCTATTTGGGGTCTTCTGTAGTCCTATATAAATTTTTGAAATATTTCTTCTACTTCTGTGAAATACACCATTGTTATCTTGATAGGAATTGCTTTGAATCTATAGATTGCTAGGTAGTATGGACATTTTAATGATGTTAATTCTTCCTATTCATAAATATGGTATATGTTTCTTCTTATCTATATCATCTTCCTTTTCTTTCTTCAAAAGATATGGAAGGTTTTTAGGGACAGGAATAATAGAACGACAGTGACACAACCTTGGCAGATGGCAAATCTCAAACCCTTTTAGTAAAGGGATGGAATCCACTAGAAAGAAGAGGAGGAGGAGATGAAAAAGACAGAATTAATGGAACAATATTTTAGAGATGGCATGAAGGATGTTTCAGAGGAAATCACTGCTTCCCTGCATAGCCTAGACTTCCATAAATTTGATTTCTATGAAGTGAATGTAACAATATAATGGAGTATCTTGCCATAGGATTACTCCTGCCTTTTCACAGGGCATTTTATTTGTTGGTGGTGGCCAACTGGTTCAAACAACTTAAGGAACCAGCAGCACTTAAGCAATAGAAAGTAAAGCTAATGGAGTCCATTGGTATGAATGGGTTAAAAGACTGAGGGTCATTCTAGGTTCTGGAATATTTCATAATGCAAGTGATAAAGAAATACTACTGTTTATTACTAGGGAAACTTTGTTTTTAAGTTTGGAAGGAAAATGTTATGGGATTCTCCACTTTCTTTTATAGATAGACCAAGTCCAAATGAGGATAGTCATGGCTAAGATCTTTTTCGAGCAGGGGCCAACTCAGAGTTCTTGTCCAGAGACCTGAAGATGTGACTTAAATCCTGTCCAACACTTTCTGGTTTTATGAGATATTTTTCACCTACTTAGCCTCTTGGTCCTTCGTTCCCTCATGTATGATAATTATGCTTATTTTCTAGCAGTTTTAAAGGATTAAATTTATTTGCTACATCTGCACATGAGTACTTGAACAAAGTAAATTCTTTAGGGTTTTCCATACCTTCTCATAACAAATGTGCATTAAAAAAGTAGCAGTTTTAATATTTGCAAATGAGATTCTACTATGGAGCTAATTTCTCCTTAGCAGGACTCTCAATTCTTGCATGGGATTTAGTTAAACTTATTGAATATGTTTTTTTAGACTTTAACATAAATCTTGCTATATTTCTACTTCACTTCCAGTTAAAGATTTGGAGAAACGAAAGGACCCAAAACCCAGAGTCAAGGTGGACAAAGGAAATGGGAGCAAACCATCTGTACCAGAAGGTCAGTTTAAAAAAAATTATTTTTGATTTGATTATTTTGGGGGTTGAGTTGTTTTAATAACACCAGCAATGCACACATATGTGGCTATTGGTCCCATCAGAAGGTGGGATCTAATGTGAAAATCTTCCTCAGCTCTGTGTCACTCCTCCTTCCTTCCTCACACATAATAACTGTCAACACCTCTCTCTCCCTTACTCTCCCATATTCAATACATCACCAAATTCTAGCAAATTTATTTTCTGTTGAAACATTGACAGAATCTGTTCATTTCTTTCCATGTCTATTGCCAATATTCAGCTAAGGTTCCATTTCTTCCTTGACATACGGTATTTTTTTAAAGCAAAATCTCAGTGGGTTCTCTGCCCAGAAATTAGAGCAATCTTTTGAAAATAAATCTGACTCTGTGCTCTCCTTCCACAGACCTTAAAACTCATTCAGTAGTCTTGGCTGGTATGGCTCATTGGATTGAGTACCTGCCTGCAAACCAAAGGGTAACCAGTTCAATTCCCAGTCAGTGCACTGGCTGGCTTCAGGACAGGTCCTCAGTTAGGGGCACATGAGATGCAACCACACATTTTCCTTCTCGTCTCTCTAACAAATAAGTAAATAGCTTTCTACTGCTCTTAAAATAGAGGCCAGAATCCTTAGAAAGACCTGTAAAGTCCCTCAGTATCTCATATCAAAGCTAATTTCCTCATCTTCCTCCAACAACTTACTGTTTTCTACCTTCTGGCCTTCTTTCCAATTCTTTAAAGACCATGGTGTCCCATACACAGTCATAGCACCTGCTGTTGCCTTTACATGGAACAAACACACTCCCACATCACCACTCTTAAATATTTTTCTTTTTTCTTTTCAAAGCTCAGTTCAATCATTATTTTCTCCTAAACTTAACTAACTTCTCCTCTATTCCAGGCCCTCTTGCAATAAGTAATTCTCCCTCACAGCATTTGTCATAGCTGTAATTTTTCATTTACTTGTAATTTGAATGCTTGCCTTCCCCACTAGATTGGAAGTTTCCAGAGATCAAGGATTTTGTCTGCTTTTGCTCCTTATTTACTCCTCAGTATCTAGTAGTTTCTGATGCACAGTAAATGTTCAGTTCATATTTACTGAAGCGAAAGACAAATAAATGGTTTACTAAAAATGTTACCTACCAATACATTAAAAATAGTCATTTTTATCTATATTTATCTGTGTTTCTTCTCCCACTAGGGCAGGAGTTCCCAGTCACTTTTCTACGAATATACAAACACGTACAGTCTTCCACATTGTGTTTTTTGTGCTGTGCATCCCTTTGTCACTTTAAGAGCCTTCCATGTTATTGTACATAAAAGGTACCATGGCCTAGTGGTAAATTGCATGAGCATTGCTTTGCCTTTCTGGATAAAAAGCCACTTTTGCTACTTTTAAGCTGGGGTGATTTACTATATTGGTTCTCCTAATCCCTGTGTCTCTGTTTCTTCATCTGTAAAAGGTGGATTTTAAAAATGAACTCTTAGGGAGGTGGAGGAGGACATACTAGGGATAAATGGTGAGGGACTCAGTATTTATTTTGATGCTCAAATTGTTCCACATTTACTCAGTGGGAGCTTTCAAGTTGTCCACTGTGCCCTTTTGATATATCCCCATCATTCTTTAAGTTTTTTCTACTTTCTGACACAAATTTTATATTCCATACTCTTCTTGTACTTTTTCTGCTATGCCCTGAAATGAATCATTTCCTCAAGGAATCCAATTTCTTTTCATGAAAAAATGGTATTCAGAGACCAAGATGTGGGTACCAATATGCTTATTGCTTTTGGGTTGTCATTGCTTCTAGGCTCACTTAGCTGGGAATACATGCACCCCGCCACACATCATTATTTATCTATCTACCTACCTATCATTTATCTTACTGTATCTTGTGTCTATTTTATTTTTATTTTTTAAAGATTTTATTTATTATTTGTAGAGAGTGGGGAAAGGAGAGAGGCAGAGAGGGAGAGAAGCATCAAAGTATGGTTGCCTTTCACCTGCCTCCAGCTATAGACCTGGCTGGAGACCTAGCTTGCAACCTGGTTATGTGCCCTGGCTGGGGAATCAAACCAACAACCTTTGGGTTTGCAGGCTGGCACTTTCCCACTGTGCCACCAGCCAGGGCTCTTGTGTCTATTTTATATCCATATGACAGGGTTCATTATAACCCTTCTCTTTCTATATTTATAACTCTTTTCAAGTGAGTTGGAAAACATGGCTGCCAGTATCTTAGATGCATCTTAGATCTGCTTAATATGCTAAATTATAAAAATAGTTTTAGAAGTGACCACATCTCTCCCTACTGTCTTTCCATCTGTGGAGCCCGTGCAGTCACATATTTTTAGTTAGCCTTACAGCAAAGAGGGAGGAGCCTGGATCTCTGAATGACTGTATGGAAGGGAACCCCCCCACCATAGTTTGCTGTTTAGGGGTGACAAATAAGCTTATATCATGCTAAGCCAATAAGGTTTGCTCTTAATGTCCTCTGATGAATGCAATATAAGTGATATAGGTTGATAATAGATAGATAGAGATAGAGATAGCTAGAGGAAGAAAGAAAAGAAAGAAGAAAGCAAGAAAGGAGAGAGGGAGGAGGGAAGGAGGAAGAGAGAGATAAAAATAATTAAAAATAGTTTAATGTTAGTTCACTTTAGGTTTTGACACAAAGTAAGTTTTGGCAGCAAAATTTACCACCTCCCTCTCTCTTCCCCATAAGTGGCTCTTTGTGGTTTTCTTAGTTTACAAAAAAATAAAAATTAAAAATAAATACAAATACTTTTAGAATTGCTAGTCTATAGACACTGCAAAAAATTTAATAACTAGAGTTTGATATTTACCATTCGTGAAGAGTATATACCTATTTCATCCACTCAGCTTTACTCACCTCTTCTAAATGGTCAAATTCATTGGTTTCTTCCTTTCCTATGTTTCTCTCTTGTAAATATTTTAATGGAGGATTTTACCTGTACATTCTTAGCTGAGGTTTAGTTTCATGTGCTTTGCCTGCAATGCTTAAAGAATG
This sequence comes from Noctilio leporinus, assembly GCA_004026585.1. Lineage (NCBI taxonomy): Eukaryota > Metazoa > Chordata > Mammalia > Chiroptera > Noctilionidae > Noctilio > Noctilio leporinus. Next base: position 326,318 of record PVIW01000322.1, on the reverse strand, counting down.
GTACCTGAGGTGAAATCTATCACCCACCCATGGATGACAGTTGGCCCAGAATTTAGCTAGAGCTAGATATTCCTAAAGTCTCCCAAGGTCTCTATTTTTCCCCCTGGTGCACTTTCTTCTAAAACCTATCATTGAATGAAAGGAATGAAAAACAGGGAAATGAACAATGGAAACATGAGCTTCATGCTGACATAGGCTAATGAACAGCCAGAGAAGGACCCTCCATTCAGCAGCTCATTTGTTTTACTCACTAAACACTTGTTCACTGAGGGACTTCTCTGAGCCCCCTGTCAGCTGGGAGCTGTTTCAGGGTGTTTATTGCAGTGATCAGGACCTCAGCTAAGGCAAAAACCTTCGGGAGGTTTTTGGAAAAAGGAAAGAAAACTGGAGGGCTCCCATGAAGAGTGTGTCTGAGCATTCTGAGGGCGCTGGGTGTAGAAGAGCTGCCTGAAGGAGGAAGTTGTAAACAATGGTGACGATCCAGGCCAGAGTCAGGGATCCCTGAGGTTGAGGGGGAGCATCACTGGCTTCCACTGGGGACACAAAGGCCTTCCCCACCTGAGACCAAACACACCACTTCCCAGAGCCCCTCTTCCAAGATGTGGAAGTCCTATCATTTGCATTCAATCGTGCTGTTCTTTGTTCTTGCTACATCCTACAATTTTTCATACAAGAGCCTACATTGGTCGTGGCTTAGATACAATCAGACATATTTCACATATTTGAGGATTTTAGTTGAAATGCAAAGAATTAAGAACCTTAAGAGAAGTTGCTATGCAGTTAAATAGGTATTTGTTTTCAATCTACTGCACATGTTCCTTCAAATATCGCAAACAAACTCCCCAACAAAAGTGGTATTTGCCTTTGAGCATAATATTGGCATATTTGCATCAATGACTGTTTAACTTTTGTTTATCCAAACAGATTTCCCCTGTTATTTTTGGTATTTGCATAAGAAAAAAAGAATGCAGAATCCAATTGAAAAGGATTGAGACAGATAGGAAAAGTAGCATTCAATGTCCCTTTTATTTTCCTCGTAATACTTTTTCAATTAAGATCTCTGGCTCTCTTTTTGTATTGGGATATTTATTTATTTATTTATTTTCTATAATGAGAAGATAGAGAGTGCCAATTTTCTCTTTTTCTGGGAGGAAAATGAGATGAGTTTAAATTATACTTTCAAGGGCTTAGCAAACTATGGCTCTCCTTCTTCAGTCTCCTCTTCCTCCTCCTTATCCCCTTTATAGTTATAATTACTGCTATCTAGACAGTTGATATGCTATTCTAGGAACAACACTAGAGTGGACTAGAATATCTCTGTCACACAAAAAGATTTGGAGAAACCCCTCTTCTTATGCCTGTGTGCTGAGGGGGAAGAAAGTGAAATTCACACTCATGGGCCTGTACCCCATTCTGTACCCCATTCAGATCAGACATTCAAATTTACATTCTTTAAATGCTCTGGGATCCTTCTTCTATGCGGGAAGTTAACATAGAAGTTGCTCAGAGCTGGTGAAAGTAGGGTGCCTGGCTAAAGCAAACATGAAATTGTATTTGAGGAGTATGTGCTTAGCTCAAATGCTCGATTACCACAGACAAAATAATGTCAAGGAAGAGGTCGTAATCCAAACTTCTGAAACACAGAAGTAAATCATGTGCCTTGGGTAAGAGAAGACTTGAAAATGGTGATCTCAGAATCTATGAATATTATTTATAGGATGATTACATAAACACTGTAAAACAAACAGTTATATTATTAAAGTCATAGAAAATAGTCAAAACAAGAGCTGCAAGGAATGAGAGCCTATGAAAAAGAATTGGTAGAATTGAAATGGCACCAAATAGAACATATGAGGTGCTGAAGAGCATAAATAAAAAGATAGCCATGCCCTGAATAATATTGGTGAAGCTGTAGAACCCCAACGTCAAAGATAAGATTTTAAAAGACAAAAATGGGAACAAAGAGGAATAAAAGATACTCATTGAAGCCATTTCTACATAATGGAGATCTGGCTATGTGTAGCTATCTGCTCTAGCACCAAAGTGATGCTAATTAATTCAATTTATTCATGAAAATAAAAAGGCTGAGAAGTGCAGCATGCTCAATAAACTGATGGTGTGTTTCAGGAAGAAAAAATTAATTTATTAATTGAAAAAGGAAGGTTGAGAAACCCTGAGCTGACCCAAGCATGTAACAGAAAAGCTGTGATATGACATTAGTCCTGTTTCTACTCACTTCCACCCCCAAACATTCCATAACATCCCATAAAAGCACAGAGTGACCACATGACCACACAGTCTGTTACACGCAGGGCATTAGACAATGTTGTAGGTCTCTGGAACTGAGTAATCATAACTCAGAGAAAAGAACCAGAACATGGTTATGAAGTGCTGTTGAGAAAATAAAAACTGACATTTTCATCAGGATATTTGATTTTTTCCCCCATATTGGACTTTCCTTTTACTTCAGATTTTCCTTGTTACTTGTTAGATTAGAGTGGTTTAGCCTACAGCTGCTTGAGGTCTTATGCTCAAACATCTCTTGGAATGAAAGCTTCCCTTGCTTTCTGCCTAGCTATGCAATGTTAGGCATGTTAACTTCCCTACATGAGACCCAGTTTCCTCATTAGCAAAATGAGCATAATAGTCACAATAGACATGCAGGGTTGTGAGGGTTAAATGCTGTCACACACATATATGGCACACCTGGGACATAGCTAGCACTTAGAGCTGTCAGTTTCCAACCTCTTTTCTACTTCCTTTTTTAAAAAATAGTCTTATTATCAAAGAGAAAACAGCATACAGAATGCAGCAGAGTGTCTTGCATTTTCAGTAGCTATTCGTTGAATATTTGCATTTGGCATATTGTAGACTCAAGGGGTAAAGTTCAGAGTCCCTTGGAGAAGATAAAGAACAAAAGTGTTTTTGATAAAATATGCAAAAGTTGATTTCTGTTTTTACCTTAACATGAAGAAAAATTTGTTTTCAGGAATTCAAAAGATAAAAACAGCAGGAGACAGAATCATTCATTCAGAAAATAATCTTTGAACATTTGCAACATGCATTGTATTTGTTTATAAAATGATAAGATTTTCCTGAGGGCAAAGGGGTGGGATTCTCCTAGTGATAGACCTCTAGTTTCTCTTGCTGCCCATCCATCCCCCTCCTCTCTTGATAAGGCAGTTTTAAAAGATATTGACTTCTGTTGACCTTCAGGTAAATTTTATTATTCTTAACCTGTGAATTTTCCAGTGGTAAGAAATTGTAGCTCTGCCTTAACTGAGTTTTCAAATGGCCTCATATTTTAAAGAAGTTATAACATACCTTTTTTTTTTTTTTTAAATCAGGTATATTTAAACTATTTTGGCAGATTTTGTTCACCTATAGGTATGTTTGGGCTCATGTGATTGATACCTTTCTTCTTGTCTAAAAATTTTTTGTTAAGCATCTTGCTTCTATACCTGCAGGGCTGACTGTTGGTGTCACATTGAGCAGGTGTTTCAGCCTTAAAAATTGAAAAATGTCAGGATCTGGTTGTTATTGATAAATTGGAATAACAGGGGTGATTTTGTTGCAAGTTTTTCAGAAAATCACCTTGCACAATCAAGGTAAACATATGGATGAAGTATGTAGTACCACGTACAGAGCTGAAAATAATTGTCAGTGTAACACACTGGTCCCTGAGATGAGGAAGGTTTATTTTTAAATAGTGAGAGTCATTAGTACCCTCTCTTGGGTTAGTATTAGGATGATCAGAAAATGACCAGAGAATTGTACAAATAAAATTTTAGAGCCAACTTTATATGGAAGTATTTAAATGGGACCATATATTTTCCAACGGAGTGAAACCCCTTTTAGGTATGTTACATTGTGGTGGGTAAGTTTGGAGAGGGTAGAAAGAAAGAGATGGCAAAGAGGGGAGTGAGAAAAATAAACTCACCACTCTCAGAGATAGTGTTGTTTGGGGAAAAAAGAGGAATTGCATTAGGATGAAATGAGAAATAGATATGGGAAGATCAAGTGGAGTTGAGTTGTGGAGAGTTATGAAGAGCACACTGAAGAGCTTAGGCTTAACTTGGTAGGTAGGGGAGGGAAGAAATACTCTTAAAATTTAGAGTGGGAAGGTAGTTTGGGAGCCCTGTAGTTCAATCAGTTGAGCAGAGGGTTAAGTCTCTTCACCTGGCACTTGAGGGTGGACCAGCATTTGCTTCTGTTAACACAGACCTCACTGTGTTCCAAGGCAGTGGTCTATGGAAATCTGGACTATCAGAAAGTTCTTTCTTGAACTGAGTTGAAATCTGTCTCCTTGTGGGCATACAGAACACTCTAATCCCCCTTCTGTATGACAGCCCTTTTAGTCTTTGAAGACAGCTGTCATGTCCACTCCAAGTCCCTTGTGGTTTATGAGCAAAGGAGCAATGTGATGTTTACAGGATTGTCAGTTACTCTCAAGATGCAGGGCTCTGAGTGACAGCTGAAAGCCCCTTCTGGCTGTGGTTCAGGGATTGGGCATCCCATGCCTGCAAATTGTCATGGTGTTATTTATCTCAGGTGGGAAATAGCACAGGTGAGTATGACTTTGATTTCAGGCTATCTTTGATTGCAAGGCTGGCACTCTTGCCTCTCTCCCTCACTCATTTCCTTCTTCATTTCCTCCCTCCCTTTCCTTCCCTTCTCTTTCTCCTTTCCTTCCTAACACTTCTCTCCACTGCTAGGGGTTGAATAATAGCTCAGTAGCTAAGTGGTTCCGACGGTCCACTGTGTGATGATGGGCAAGCTATTTAACCTTTCTAGTTCCTTAACGTTTCTTTTTTGATGGAGTGAGAAGAACAGCTATTTTATAGAATTAATACCAGACTTAATGGAAATGACATATGCAATATCTGATGAAAATGTCATCAAATGGTGGGTCTTTTCATTATTGTGAAAAAAGGAAGCAATGAAAAGTGTGTGCAGAGTCAATACATAAATACGGAGATAGAATCCATATATATATATATATACATATATATATATAAAGATTTTTTTTTTGGTAAGTAATGCTTTACCTGATTATGGAGGCTAGAACACCCCAAAATTTGCAAGCTGAAGACCCAGGAGAGCCCAACCTGTGAGCTCCAGTCTGACAGCTGGCAGGCTCAGTGTCCAAGATGAATCAGTGTTTCATCTCCAAGTCCCACGTTCCAACTCAAGGCAGCCTGGCAGGAGCAGTTTTTTTGTTTTTTTTTTTTACTCAGCTTTTTGTTCTATTCAGGTTTTCAGGTAGTTGGATGAGGGCCACCCACTTTAGGGAGGACAGTCTGCTTTACTCAGTCTACAGATTGAAATGTTAATCTCATCCTGAAATACAGACATGCACTTGGAATGATATTTGATCAAATGTCTGGGCACCTCATGGACTAGTGGAAATATAAAATAACCATCACTATACATTATATGTCTGGGAAGTAAGAGGTTCTGTGGAGGAAAATAGAACAGAACGCGAGAAGAGAGTGATGGAAAGTGCTGTTTTAGATTTGGGTTAGTCATCTGTCAGGGATGCTTTGAAATGGAAGTGTATTCCAAGACTGGACTAAATGAGTAGTAAGTTCACTCTGATTAATGCGAACTCCAAATACGATTAAAATCAGCCTCCTGCTCCCCATCTGCCATATGGACAAATTGTGACATTGATACAACAGATAACTAGTGGCTGTCCATGGTGCGTTATGTTAGGACACCTTCCATGGTAGTGGTATGATGGAAAGGCACATTGGACCGAACATTTAGAAGACCTGTCATCCAGTTCAGGCTCTGCCAGAAACCACAGTCATTCACTGTCTCTCCGAACCTCAATTTTATTTTCTGAAAAACGAGAACAATTAACAGCTGCCCACAGGAATGTTGTATTAGATGTGCCAATGTATTGAAAAACCCTTTTAAAACCATTGAACTCTTGGCACATGTAAAATGATATTAACTTAAAAAAAAAAAAATCCAGTGAGGCAGCTGAAGCCAATCTTGAAAGTGAACACTTAGTTTTGAAAACTTGAACTTAACTTCGTGGGAGACTTAAATGAAAAATTGTTGTGTGACCACAATTTTCCTTCAGATGTCTTGGTTAATGAATAATATACCTAGATATTTCGCTAGTGGCATAGAAAAAGTTATTTCAAGCCACTAAATGAATCAGACTAATGCTGGTAAAAATCATGGTGAGATTTTTCTGATTGCATATTAAAATAATCTGAGCAAAAGTAGTACATGCTCGCCTTTCATTCAGCTTTGCCTCCAGGGTTGGAAAAATATCAGGGAAGACAGGCAAACCTGATACAATCTTCCTGATTCCTAAATAACTGTAATCCACTTTCCCAGTGTGGTAGTGGAGTTGGGCGGGAGGAGAGACCCAATTTCATTCAGCCATCACACCTCATTTTTCAGTGCCCTGCTGGTAGGATGAATTATGCGAAAAGAGGAATTCTTGTTTAACAGCACAACTCAATGTATATCACATTCATTGGTGAACTATATGCCAAGAGCTGGGAGAGACAAAGGGGATAAAAAGATAAAACACAAATTTTTTACCTCTCAAGGAACTTAGTCTAATCAGGGAGATAGAAATGGAAACAAATCCTAATAGGCCAGTGTTAGTACAACAAACCAGGTAGAAATGCACAAGCAGTAAAGAGGGACAGATAAGGTTTCATATAATGATGTGCATAACTTCCAGCTGTCGAATGTTGGCAAATTGTTAGCTTCTCATCATGCACCTTTGGGGTTGGAATATAATGGGAATAGTGCCTTTCAATTTTTCTGTGATGTCAGTGTTGTTATGTTTGTGACCTAGCCTGTCTATTGGGTGTTTTCCTTTGACTGCAGTCAGCTTACCTGGTTTATTTTTTAAAACTACTACCTGTACTTTCAGAATAGTATTTTAGATGAAGACTAGGTAAAGCCAAGAGCTGAATTAATATCCAGTTCAAGATGTAATTTTCTCTGCTTCTTTGCTTTAACTTTAAATACAATACAGAGACAAACATTTACTTTATTTAAAACAAATGGTCATGAAGTATTGTTTTAACAATAAAAGCATATGTACTTACCCCCCTTTAAATGCTATTTTAAATTACATTTGGCTGCAGAGTTTTATACATCAGTCAGCTGGGCTCCCAGGTGCATCTGACTTTTCACCACTGGATTCCCTAACTCATGTTAAGATGCTTAATGCTTTCCTTCTGATTGGTCTCTTGCCATTTAAAAATGCTGAAATGGGTAACATATTTATCAGTGGAAGGAGATACTATTTGTCATCAGTGCTGAATCTGGGCTCTTGCTTTTTTAATGATATTTGAATATACACGGTATAAAAATACCCCAGTTTGTCTAACCATTAACTTGTTGACTGACATCTAGACTAGGTTAATTTCTTGACTATTAGGAATAAAACTGTTACAAAGATTTATGTATAATTTTGTGTGTGTGTGTGTGTGTGACTGTTTTTATGTCTCTGGAACCAATGCTGAAGAGTGCATTGGTTTGGTCTGTATGGTAATTTTATGTGTACTTTTAAAAGAAGCTGCCAGACTATTTTCAGAATGATGTGAGTGATCCTGTTTTTATTTGCCAGCATTTTTTGTTATCATCATTGTGTTTTATTTGAGCTGTTTTGATAGGTGAGTACAGTGAAAACTCATTGTGGTTTTAATTTGCATTTTCCCGATGGTTAACGATGTTAAACATATTTTAGGTGCTTGCTTGCCATCTGTATGTGCTCTGATGAAAGGGCTGTTCAAGTCTTTTACCCATTTTCCTTTTTTCTTTCTTTCTTTTTTTAGATTTTATTTAATTATTTTTAGAAAGAGGGGAAGAGAGAGAGGCAGAAAGGGAGGGAGACATCAATGTATGGCTGCTTTTCACCTGCCTCCAGCCACAGACCTGACTGGAGACCTGTTTTGCAACCTGGTTGTGTGCCCTGGCTGGGGAATCGAACCTGCGACCTTTGGGTTTGCAGGCCGGCGCCTTATCCACTGTACTACCAGCCAGGGCTTCTTTTACCCATTTTCTATTTGAATTGTTTGGTTATACTAGTGAGTTTGAGAGTTCTTTATGTACTCTATGTACAAATCCCTTGTTGAGTGTGTGGTGTGCCCAGTTTGTTCCCAGTTTGTAACTTGTCTTTCCATCTTCTTCATATGAACTTTTATGGAGCCAAAGTATTTTATTTTGATCAAGTCTAATTTATCAACTTTGCTGTTTATGGGTTGGTATTTTGGTGCCAACTCGAAGAATTCTTTGTCTAGCTCTACATTCCAAAGATTTTCTTGTGGGGAGGGGGACAGAGGGGAGCAACAAAGGGGATAGATGTAATACAACAACAATAAAATTTAAAAAAACAAAACAAAACAAAATTTTCTTTATTTTTTTCCTGTTTTTCATAATTTTACACATTATGTTTAAGCTAATGATCCACTTTGAATTAACATTGGTATAGGGTAGGAGGTTCAGGTCAGGTTTGTTGGTTTGTTTGCATGGAGTTTTGATTGCTCCAGCATTGTCTGTTGAAGTATTTTTGCACATTTGTCTAAAATTATATTTAGATTTTAAATTACATTGTTGAAAATATTTGTATGGGCCTATTTTTGGCTTTTCTACTCTTTTCCGTTGATGTATGTGCCTATCCGTCTGAAATGCCAGACTATACTGATTACTATACCTGTACAGTTAGTAGGCTAAATATCTGGTAAAATAATTCCTTCCACTTTATTTTCCTTTTCATGATTGTTTTAACTATTCTAGGGTCTGTGCCTTTCCATATACATTTTAGAATAAGCTTGTCTATATCTTAAAAAAAGTAAAACCCTTTCTGAGATTTGGTAAGAATCACATTAAATCTACAGATAATTTTGGGATAATTGTCATCTTTGCTATGCTCAGTCTTCTAATCCATGTCTTCTTTGATTTCTTCTATCAACAGTGTGATTTTCAACACGTAGATCCTGCAGATGTTTTAAGTATATACCTAAATATTTTATTATCTTTGGAGCACTTATAAATGGTATAAAATTTATTATTTTTCCAGTTGAGTAAGCACAAATTATATATCATCATGACTTAGATTTTTTTGTTAATGTGATCACCGATGTAGTTAAAATTTTCCATTCATTTATTAGGTGTATATATTTCCTATTCTCTTTAAGTTTCTATTTATGATTTTTAGGTATTTCTGATACTGATTCTTTTAACTTTTTTATATTATACATGTCTTTCCTACTCAGAATCTTTAATTTTTGCTTAAGGTTTTTGTCTGTCTTCTAATTTACATCAGTTAATTTTATATCTTACTTTGGAGTTACATAAAATTAATTTTTTCCTTTTTATTGAATTTATTGGGGTTACACTGGTTAATAGATAATATAGAATTTTATATCCAGGTAAAAATGACTTGGGTGAACTGAGTAGGCAGGACATATTTATTGGAATTTTTTAAAAATAGAAAATACCTGTTCTCATAGTCTTTTTCTAGATAAGCAGAGATTATTCACTTTCTAAGATCTTATCTTCAATGTACCTAAACAATATAGTGAAATAATATTCCCAATTATTCTGGAAGAGAAAGAAAACTACTCTCCATTTGAGGCAAGTTTCCCTGTTAAAAATGAGAGAAATTGATTCCTAAAGTTTCATAAGATTTCAATTTTAAATTTCTGTCCCATGATTTCTTGGTTTAGAAGATCTCAGTTTGATACAGTAGTATTGAATCCCAAGTTGGTGGTGGCTTTGTATTTGGTTATTAAGGGAGGGAAATTTAGTGTCCCTAAATATAAGATACCAACATTGGATTGAGCTGTACTAGTATATAGCTTTCATATGAGTATCTGAGTTTGTTATTGGCACATACATTTTTCCCCATCTGGTAAAAGGATCTATATATCCTGTGCATATTTATCTTTAGGAGAAAAAACACCAAGATTCTTTAAGCAAAATGTGCAGTTTGCTAGGTGCAGAGTACTTGTACATATATTAAATTTCCTAATCAACCATACTAATTCAACTATTTCCTCCCCAGGAAAAATATATTTAATTTACTTAGTAATATGTCTGTATTTCATTTTTTATTATATAAATTATATTTCAAATATTGTTTTATTGTCAGTTTAATGTTAGAATATAAACCAAGGACATGATGAGCAATTTTGAGAAGCTGATAAGATATAAAGAAACACTCTCTCTCACACACACACACATATATACTATTCATGATCTCCAGTCCTACTATGAAAATGCAGCAAAGTTAAGCAGTTTTTTTGAAGCACAAACTACAGTATGAAGGAATGCTACTAAAGGTACTAACAATACCATGAAATTTTGAAGGGTTCTTAAACACATTAAGAATATTTTAGCTTTGGCTGCTATGGCTCAGTTGATTGAGTGCCAGCCTGTGAACCAAGAGGTCACCGACTCAATTCCCAGTCAGGGGACATGCCCGAGTTGTAGGTAAGGTCCCCGGTTGGGGATGTGCAAGAAGTAACTGGATCTCTCGCACACTGATGTTTTTCTCCCTCTCTTTCTCCCTCCCCATCTCTGAAAGTAAATAAATAAAATCATTTTAAAGAGTATTTTAGGATTGTGGCTCTGTGTGAATGTGGTTTTCATGTGGTCAAGCATAGACCTACCCTATATATGAGACAACACTCTCCTTTGTGCCAGGACAGCTCTTTGTCCTTGGCACCTTGCCCACAATCAGGGGAGGCTGGGACTTTCCAGGACCCCAGCATCCTATTCTAGGTCCTTACTCTGAAGCCTACTTGGGCCATAAAAAAAAAAAAAAAAAAAAAAAAAAAAAAGATTCTAAGGGACAAAACCTTATTGCCACATAGACACAAGGCAGTAGTCCCCCTTACTATTTTGCTTTCCCTAAGGTTTCAGTTACCTATGGCCCAAAACACATTAAATGGAAAATTCCAGAGATAAACAATTCATATGTTTTCAATTGAACACTGTTTTGAGTAATGTGATAAAATCTCCCACCATTCTGTGCCATCATGATCCACCCTGCTCGGGCCACTAATCCTCCCTTTGCCCAACAATTCCACTGTGTATACACATCCCACCCGTTAGTGACTTAGTAGCCATCTAGGTTATCAGATCCGCTGTTGCAGTATCGCAGTGCTGTATTCAAGTCACCCTTGTTTGACTTAATAATGGCTCCAAAGAACAAGAGTAGTGATGTGAACAGCTAGGAAACTAGGTTATGATAGAAATGATCAACTTTATCATAGGTATACATGTATAGGAAAAAGGATTGTGTGTGTGTGTATACAAACACATACACATACACACACTATTTGTGATTTCAGGGTTCTTAGACTAGGGATCTCAGAATGTGTCTCCAGCACGTAAGTGGTACTGCCGTGAGCACAGGAACTTGAATTGTGACAAATTCTTGGGCCCTTTCCAATTTCCTTCTTCCTAAAACCCTTCCTACTTTAGTAAACATCGGTGTATCTTGCTTAGACTAAATGGCCCTGACATTTTCCTTGAACTTAGGAAGCCCTTCCTTCTCTTCTGTTGTTTCCTCTAGCTTCCGTCTCACAACAGAGGAACTGCCTCTGCTTCCTGGCCATCTTTCCCATCTCTGCTTTCTCTCTCACATTGGTGTTGCTCAAATCTTTCCTGGAAAGAATCTACAGGCCGAAACCCAAAGCTGCATGATTTTTGCACAGACATTACTTTCTGAAATAATGCAGAAGGCTTGGTCGCCAGGCTGGCACGGACCTGCCAGTGCCTTGCCAACTGTTTCCAGAACACTGGCTCTGCTGCTAGTTGTTACCATGATTTTTACCTGGTGAAAATGAATTTAAGGGAAGAGTTATAAAAGTATGATTGCCTTAATGGGAACTTTATTGTATTCTAAGCACTAAGTTGTTTGAAAGACATTAAAGTAGACTCACTCTCTCCAAAGTTCCAACAATAACACGAGTGCTTTCCTGGTTTTGTCCTTTGCAGAAGTGAAGTTTTTCTGTGAAACCCCAGCTATTGCTGATATTGTAATCCTGGTTGATGGTTCATGGAGCATTGGAAGATTCAACTTCAGACTGGTTCGGCTTTTCTTGGAAAACCTGGTTACAGCATTTGATGTGGGCTCGGAGAAGACTCGAATTGGTACACCTTCTATTAATAGTAGCCAGCAGTAGCTATGAAACTTTTGGGAAACTTCTTAAGAAATTTCAGCCCTGGCTGGAGTAGTTTCGTGGGTTGAGCACTGGCCTACAAACAGAAAGGTCACTGGTTCAGTTCCCTGTCAGGACACATGCCCGGGTTGTGTGCCATGTCCACAGCTGGGGGCGTGCAAGAAGCAACCGATCAATGTATCTCTCACACATCGATGTTTTTCTCCCTCCCTTCTTCCTTCCATTACCCTCTAAATAAATAAATAAATAAATAAATAAATAAATTAAAAACAAAGACTCAAAAGTATTCTACAAAGTGGCTTTCAGAATTACAAGACCAATTACAGTGGTATTCCCCAAAGTGCAAGTTTGGATCAATAAATATTTATTCCTACTAATTTTGCTATGACACTGTTATTCAATTAATTATTGAACATATTTTAATTTTTTGGAAGTCAAAATCTTCTCCACCTAATAATGATAATAATAATAATAATTTAAAAATTAGAATTGGCTTAAGAATTTTTTGGGGTAAAAGTTTTATTTTTAAAGGAAAAAGTGTTATCTAGTGAAACAGTAAACTAAAACATAAGTGAAATTAGAAATAGTTTTATAGTACAAGACAATCTTTGCCAAATTAACTCTGGCTGACATAAAAAACAAATAAAAACTTTAAAATCTTTGAGCAATATGTTCACTTCATTACAAAAAATCTCCTAGTTTTGCTTTTAAATAACCATTAAGGAAACTGCTTTCTTGGAGAATAAAAACCAACATATACATCCAGAACTTTTATTTATAAATGCAATCAGACTTGTAAAAAAAATACTAAATACCTCATTAGGTGGTCACTTGTAAATGGCTAAAAGATAGACACATTTTCTCAGCCCCCAGATAATTAATTCTCTCAATTCCCTAAATTGATGCAGGAATTTCCCCAACAAACTAAACAAGCAAGAACAGAGACAGATCCAGCAATTCCATTACTTGGACTATACCCAAAGAATCCTGAAACACCCATTCATAAGAACCTATGCACACCTATGTTCATAGCGGCACTATTTACAATAGCCAAGTGCTGGAAACAGCCTAAGTGCCCATCAGTGGATGATTGGATCCAAAAACTTTGGTACATTTACACAATGGAATTCTATATAGCAGAAAGAAAGAAGGAACTTGTACC